>KZ062229.1:103473-126323 GCA_002091835.1 Anopheles maculatus
TTCTGTAGGTTTTTTGTGCAAAGGTGTGCATTTACGCATCATGTTTCACAAGCGATCTGAATTACGAAAATTTTAGTACGCTTACTGTTAAATACACTGCGCGAATAAAGGTGGAACCGAAGGTCCGATAGCAAAACGACACTAAAAAAAACTGTTCTCGTTTTATACAACCATCGCCCTAAGGGGATGGTTTCAAATTTTAGCCATGTGCCTTTGTTGCCTATCAGTATCTATGACATAAAGAAGGAGATGAAAAGAAAACATTATGTATGCAGCTACGAAAAGCTGTACCGTTTGCGACTAATCTAACTTATATCGTTATTCTTTCTACTACTTCCTGTTAACTGCTTCTCTTCTGCGCACCGTCTTTGGAACGGGTAACGGGAACTTGATGCGCCATCAACGTTCATCGTGCAACAGGACATCAAATGTGTGCAGCTGGATGATTACCCCGACGAGGATGGGATGGACATGTCCGACGACGATCATTCGGTCTCATCGTTACCGTGCAAAAAGTCTCGCTGGGAACAGGATCATAAGGTAGGATGGTATCATGAGGATCACAAGGCAGGATCATACACGATTTCGAATATTTGTTTTTTTTTGCCGCCAATCGTTCAATAGGATCATGCTGTCGATACTGAGCGAAGCAGCTCAGATACGACCGAACCCCACACAGCACACGACAGTGAGCTCAAGATGAAGATCCTGCACATTGAGGTGCTGCAGGAAACAATACGCAACCTGCAAACACAGCTGCTCGAAAACAAAGCCAAGGAAATGGAACGTCAGGCCCGTATCGGCGAGCTAGAGGACGAGCTGAAGGATGCGAACGTGAAGCAGCTACTGCTCAAGACGAAAATTGCCACCACAAAGGCAGCAGCCGCATCCTGTGCCGCGAGTATAGCATCATCCGGCAAGGGTGGTGACTCGGAGAGCGAGGAGTGTGCGACTATTAATCCGGCGACGGACAGTGGGCCAAGTGGTGGGAACGCACCCGGCCACCCACCGGAAATGGTATGCAAAGCAACGACCACAACGACCGGGACTGGTGGCGAACCGGAGAGCCGCACCATCGGACCGAACGAGCGGGAAGCCAAAATACTTGCCTTCGCCTCAACGTTTCTTATGATCAACCCGCTCGGTGTGCCGTTCGAGCAGGTCTGGGCGTACGTTGGCCGGTACGTGCATGAGATGAAACCAAAGGAGCTGGAAGAGGTGTTTGCCCGCTACCAGCAGCTATTCGAACGGTGCAACACACCGGTTATTAGTGATGGTGCTACGGATGATCAGCTGGGCGTGATGCCGAAAGCCAGCAGCGGAATCAACTCTAGTCCTTGCTATAGATTTATTGCCCACAATGCACCCGTCAAGTAAGTTCACTCAGTAAAAGGAGAACAAGTTCACTCATAACGATCGCTTAAAAAGCTGGCAGAGAAAGAGTGTTTTTTCTTCTTTACGAAGCAAACCCGTTTAGTCGCGTGCAATGTTAAGCAACTTGTTTCGAAAACAATTACTTCACCAAGTGAGGTGCAATTGGTCGATGTCGCCTCGTTGCAAAGGCGTCTTAAAGATACTTGATCAATCTTTGCCGTTTTTTTAGTCAGAGTGTGTTTTATGCTTTTAGCAAAGCAGTAGCTTACCCAGAATAGCAGTACAATTAGTTACGCCCTGTTTGTTAACGTATCTTAATTGCTTGTAATAATTACTTACTTGTATCGTATACTTTTATAACTTTCTTCGATGCGGAGCAGTGTACCGGAAGAAATAGTAATGTGAAACGACGGTGCTTTTAGCCCCATTTTTATACTCACCAAGTCAATACTCACGTACTCCGCATTAATCGTGTACTACTACTACTACTACTACTACTACTTCTACTACCCACGAATAGTATGCAGCTTAGTAAGCCATAGGCTCTACATTCAATTAGGTCCATTCGATATCATCACCGATCTTACAATGTCTTCCTCGTTCGAGATGCATGCTGCGGTGCATCGATTAAAGCTACACGAAAGCGGTGAATACAGAAGAAGTGATAGTGTATTTTCTTCTTGTTTTTTATCGAAATATTTCCAAACAAAAAAATGTACACACTAATATTCCCCTTTAAAGCGAACAATCCGTACCGCACCGATGTGAAGAAAGCATCGTTTCATAATACTCGGTTTCAATTGAATTTAAAAAAAAAAGAGCGTAAGAAGGAACAGCATACCCTAGTTTTCATACATAGTGTCATTTCTAATGAGTAGGTAAAAGTATACAAAGAGATAGGAAGGGAGAAAGGAAGCAATGTTTCCTAACAGCAAAATCCACAAAGATAACGGATGGCATTATTATAAGTTTTCTCTAAAATAGCTGTGTCTATGTTTGTGATGTGTGCGATGCAATGCCAAGGATTGCAATGCCGTTGTTTGTTTATGTGTCATATGTGTTCGTTTAACGGTCATACTCGTTCAGTTTGTAATTTTACCATTTAAAGGAAAAACTATTTATTACTCGCCGTGTTATAACCAAATTTTAAACTTCATTACCCGTTTTACTACTCAAAGCGTCCCATGGTAAACGGGAGAAAAAGGCAGCAAAATTTTATCCTAAAACACTCTGCGCTCTTAACGAATGTTGTACGTGCAAGGGTAAACATACGTAAAACTTTAAAACTTTTAAGCGTTAATTCAATGTTTCTTTTGTTTTTGTAAGGTTCTCGTAACAAGCAAACCCAAAACTCGTTCCATCTACTAACACAGGTGCAGCTGTAGGTGTGTGAAGGAAGCGTTTTGCGTTACTATTATTGTGTGTCTATTACATATTTATGGCGTCGGACAAAGCAATAAGACTATCTGTATCCTTAAATTACTGCTATAATTGCGGCAACAAGCACCATTGGACTGCGAATTCTCTTAATAAACGAGGTTCCCTCGGACGTCTGGGTCTCTTATTAGACGAGGGATGTGGACGGTAAAGTACCTAGAACGACAAACTCTCTTCTTAGACGTGGCCCTACACGGTGGCCCATAACCCAAACAAGCTGGATGGTTTTATTGTTACGTCCAACGCTGTCTATATCTGAATCTTTAAAAAAAAAAGACGTGTCGCTGGGAAGCAGGGAACGAGAGGGTAAGGGAGAACCATCAGAAACTTTTTGGTAGTGAAAATATTTGTGCAAACATCATTTTAAAAACTGTCCTCTTTATTGTCAATTACCGGTGTTATACACTTTAAAACGAAAAAAAAAACAGAAACAAGCTTCGTTCGCCTAGGGACACAGCTGCATCTAATGAGTGAGAATATCTAATACTATTGGAACTAACCACACAAAGGACACCCCAACCAAGCAAACACACAAATCACAATAATAGTTCGGCGATCGGTCGATGTACTGATAATTGAAGTTTGCAAAACACACAATGATGGTTGGATTGCAGGCACGTTTTTTATAGGGTTGTCGTTTTGGTAGAGTTTCCGCAATGTACTTTCTACGCAATCTAGTTAAATTAAATGAAGACGATAGGGAGGAAGTCCTGACGGATCGTGGTGCTATGCACAACGACCGTCTGAAAATCAAAACCTAGTGAACCGAGAGGAGCATAAGTTTTGATGATAAGATTAATGTATTAGTATCCCCCAGGCAGCTCACAAAACACACACACACACACACACACTGTGTACGCGTTCCTTTGGAAATGCTCTCGATATAGTTGTCTAAGTAAAAGAAACACATAATCCTACCAGTACCACAACTAGTCTCGGCGTAGCGCCCTTCCTGTTTTTTATCTTAATTATTCATGAAGTTACTTAAAAGCCATATTATATTGCGTACACCTATATACCGTTCACTCCTTACTCCAGTTGACAAATTAAATTACCATTTGAAGGCAACATACTTACAACACGAAAAAGAAAAGCAATCTTGTATCGTTAACTTTCACTTCATATGATCCCGCGCTGGGCCGATGGCCTCGGGCGCATTCGATCGGTTGTAATCCTTCTAATATACAACAGTACATATACACACGATCGGTAGCCGTTTGTATTTTCCCGTTTCGGTTGTGTTGTGCTTTGCGTGCAGAAGCAAATGTTCAAATTTTCGTACAATAAAACAGCAAAACAAAGGTAAACGAAATGACGATGCTGGCCGTCCCGCGTTAACGCTTTTCCTTTTTCGCTTTCTTGTCCTTGGCGAGCAGGCCTACGCCCGTGTCCCGCATCCGAATACCCTTCAGTGTGTTCCTCAGGCTCTTCCGGCCGTGGATCTTCGTCCAGAACTGATGCATCGCGTCCGTCACGAGATCCTTTTCCTCCTCCTCGATCGAGTTCGCGTTGTCCATGCGTAGCTGGCGTCGCATACGTTCCCGCTCGAGCTCCTTCTCCTTCAGCTTAATCTCCTTAATCTTCGCCTCGAGCAAACGCTGCCGGCGCATCTCACGCTCCAACATCCCGGACAGTGCCGGTTTGTCGTTTGCCGAGCTGAACGTCAAGTTGTCGGAGATTTCGGTCAGGTAGATGGCACCACTATCCGTACCATTTGCGATCAGCTTGCCCGCCTTGTGTACCCGCACGGACCAAAGCGGTGCGTCGGACAGCTTCAGACGCAGGACCGGCCCATCCAACCGATGGATCACATCCCACGCATCCATCACCCCGTCCATCCGGCAGATAAACACCAACGAGCAGCGGGTCGGGCTCCAGATGCCGCAGGTTAGCTGCACCGCATACTCCTTCGTCCACACGATCGGGTTATCCTTGCAATCTTCCGTCCAGATCTTCGTCTGCCAATCCCCAACGCTGATGTAGTTCTTGATGAACAGGGGATTCCGTTCCACCGAGTAGATCGGTCCGGTGTGGGCATAGATCGTGGACTGTATCTTATCTGCCGGAGTTTTGTACTTCCGGCTGCAGCTGTAAATCATACCATTCTCCGTACCGACCGTATACTTGTTCGGCATGGTCGGTTCAAACTCTACCGCGCACACACCGAAACAGTGCCGTGGATCCTCCTCCCGTGACTTTACGTCCTTCGGTGCGAGGTTAAGATAATCGTACGGTTCGGTAAGATTGCGCAGATCCCACCACAGGATGCGCCCGTCGGTTGAGCCGGACAGAAACTCGTTCGTGGTTTTGGAGCTGGTCCACAGTACACGCGTGACCACATCGTTGTGGCTTGCTTCACGTTGCGTCGTTTCCACCGGTGTCCCGGACGCCCGTATATCCCAGATTGCCACCTGTCCCGAAAACAATCCACCAGCCATCTGACTAGGGTCCTTAAAGTTGTACTCCAAACAGCGCGTCTGATACGGGGGAAACAGTTTCTGCAGCGGACTGTTTGGATGTTCTACAGTACGAAGCGATATTGTTTTGGGGTAAGTTATCCGTTTGTGTGTGTGTGTGTATTTTTTTTAATTGTATCTCTAAGCCCTTCTCTTACCTATGTCCCAGATGTAGCAATCGGTGATGGTGCCACGGCGTTGCCCAATGTTGCAGTGTGCCGAAGCGAAATGATTTCCTTCGTCGGACCAGCAGATGTACGTGCAGGAGCGTTTCTCTTCTAGGTAGTCCTTGTACACGTGCACCGTTTTCGATGTAAACTGTTCGATCAACTCGTGCTGTTCGATGTCTTCGAAGTAGTTCTGGTAGATGTTGCAGGCATTGTTTTGCATAATTGCGTGATCTATCGTCTGCGATCGAACCGGTGGAAGCATACGAATGAGAGGTAAGTGTCCAGTAATTCATACCAGAGCAGTAGATTTAAAAAAGTGTATAAATCAATTCGTAAAAAAACGTATGACATTTTTGTGCAACTTGCTTGAAAATTACACTACAACGAACCTGGTAACATTAATATTTTATGTTGTAGTGGTAATGGGGAAGTTATCTGAATTCTTTTGAAATCACTTTGATGATAGTTTGCCTTATTTGTTGTGTCCTTATTTGATGCAATGGAAATTTCGCACTAGATTCATCTAATTTACCTGAAGTAGTGGAACAGAAGATCGTGATTTATCTTCGAATCAAGACATGATCAATCGATCACCTTAATCAGAAAAAAAATTGAGAAGACTTACGTTCATTTACTACATTACCTAAATTATCATCCATAATTTTCCTCGAAAATAAGGCACGAAAAGGACTATCGAAGAAGCCTTGGGACAGTTATACAATCTGCGGGAACACAGAGATCTTCAGAATCTTCGGGATACAAGAGAACATATCATTACCAAGCTTGATTTTAGTCACCAAGCTTCGTCAAAATAAATATTGTTTATCAAATCAATCGCTAAATTTCTCAATTACTAAATCTCAAAAATCTCATGGGACCTTGTCAGTGGCGGATAAAACCCATTGTAGGCCCTAAGAAAAAAGGAAGTTCTGGGGCCCCTAACTCATCGAATCTGTTGACAAGGCCAAAGATAGAACATGTGGAGGCCCCTTTACGAAGCCCTTTACGGAATTTGGGGTCTAAATGGTCGTGTTCGTTAGGACTACACATCCAGCGTATAGGAAAATTTCAACTTCTTCTATATTTACGGGGCCTCAAGCATATGCTTAGTTTGTAATACATAATTAAAGTAGATTGCAATACCTAACCGGCGAGGGGATCATTTCAAGATCAAAAATATTAAATACTTTCTTTACCCTTTTGGCAACTTTCAAGAGAATGTTTCTCCATGATTGACACCTGTTTTAAACTTTGTCCAGTTGAAACTCTTTTATGCACAATACGATGCTGCTCCATTTTCAAGGGAACATGCTTTATACACCTAGAAAACTAGTTCCAAAAAATCAACTTTGCCCGGTATCGATTTCCTGCCTCCAGAATATCATCCGTTTTTAGACACTCTTCACTTTCGGCGACGGGTGGCAAATTGAGAAGTATGTACTGCAAAAAGTGAAACCTTTTGCCGTGCTTTAGCGTCGACCAATGCGATTTTTTTTTTAAATCGCGTGCCGTCCACAGACAGCTGCTTTTCGATGGGATGGAAAAAGCTCTTGATGGGTTCGAAACGAAAACGGTTACAAAAATACCTGAAACTTTCGGAATCAGGTTGCAATGGAGGTTTGTCGGGAGAAAAAAAAAGAAAAAATGGACTTTCCATGCCCGCGCCTACCCTTGTAAGGCCACGCATCTGCTGTACGTAGGCTTCACTTTTCTCCTGTTTTCGGCGATATCGCGTCATCAGCTCCTCGTCACGCCAGCAGTCGATATCTTTGGGCCAACCGCCCTCCACATGGGTAATGCCGGTGTGTACCAACCGATTGTGTACCGTCCAGACGGGCGTGTTCAGTATCCATCGCGTGCTCTGCGTACCCCGATCGACTGGATTCTCTATCTCGTATTGCTTGGCCAGCGCCTTATTACCGACCAGGGTGGCCTGCACTTCGTTCTCCTCCTGAAAGTTGACCGGTTGCCGGATATCCTTCCGGTCGCACATCACCATGTAGCGCGTCCAGTTCTGCTCCATCTGGCTGGTGCTGACGTTGGTATCCACCTTCATTTTGAAGCTTTTAGGTTACACAGTACCGACACAAACAGATGCGAGCGCAACAGGTGCGTCACGGAGAGATGAACGTCGGGACTAATAACAATGTGGCGCTAGAAAAGCACACGTGCTCGTACCAAAACCACGTGCTACGACCGCGCGTTTGAACTCTCGCACAGCAACGAAACCACGACCGATACCGACCGATTCCCGATTGTTTCTATCTCTCGGCAGGGTTTGCTCTAATATCGCGACTACACTTTTTGGCGCCAAGTGCTTCCATCGGGTCAAGTTTGATCGATAGCGCCGTTCTTGGGGCGAATTCGGTTCTGTATCGTATCAGTAGCGTGACGGCCGGAAGAAGCGTTCTTGATGTTCAACCGGTGCTTAGATTTATAATTATACCAAGGCCATGCGAAGGATTTTGTTCACGGAACATTGGCTTAAGATTTCCCTTTTTCAGGTAATGGCGGAGTGGCCTAAACATTTCATTAACACACATCATTTCGGCAAAGATGATAGAAATGCTTCCGTGTCCGTAATGCTATTACTATGGAAACAGACTTGTGCAGTACGCGTAGTAACCATGTGCGCTGCCCTAACGACAGGCTAACTTTCCCAATCTCAGTAAACAACCTTGACAGCTGCGAAAAATTCGGGGCACCTTTTTCCTGACATTCGAGGGCTTTGTGGTACAATTCCTCCAATAACAGCTCAGTTAGTGTATTTAGTATTTGGAAAACCCCCCAAAAAAGCCCACCTTATATCCTTTCGCAGAAATTGAAAGGTCTTACATCCTTAAGCCTAACTCTGCAAACAAAGTGTTGTTTTTGAAGCTCCACAATGGATATACAGTACGTCTACCAGAAGGAGTGAGTTTGGGAAACAGTGTCTATTTTCGGACAAGAATAAGGTGGAATTTTCCGAACCGGCCAACCATGATCTGTTCCGCGAGTACATACTGCGTGATCCGGTATCGGTGGGCACACAGTACAGCCGCCAGATGGCAATCAGTGAAGCAAACACGGAGAGCGCGGAGTACGAACATCACGGTATCCTGCATTCGGAGGGTGGCTGGCCGAAGGATGTGAACTACCTTGACCCTGAACAAACCGTACGGTACAGACGGAAGGTGGAAAAGGACGAAAGCTACATCAGCCAACTGATGGCACTGACCAAACCGATGGAGCACTGCATCTTCCAGAACAATGCGGTCAACATCTACGAGAAGTACTTTGACGATCTCGAGCCAGCGCCGCTGATCGAGCGCAGTAGCTCGCGTACGCTAAACGTGTACCGCGATCCGAGCATCTACAAGCAACCGGTAACGCATCTGTCCTGGTCACCGGACGGTGGTACCAAGATTGCCGTTTCCCACTGCAACATGAACTTTGGCGAGGTGCTTGGTAAGGCGGTTTGCTCGTACATCTGGGAGGTGGAGAACCCGAATGCTCCGTTGCTTCGCTTTAAGCCAATCAGCTCGATGATCTGTCTGGAGTACAACCAGAAGGATCCGACGACACTGGTGTGCGGTATGTACAATGGACAGGTAGCGGCCTGGGACACCCGTAACGAGCAGGAACCGGTCATGATTAGTGAGCGGGAACACTCGCACCGTGCGCCGGTAAATTCGGCGCTCTGGATTAACTCGAAGAGTGGTACAGAGTTTTTCTCCGGTTCGTCCGACAGTCAGGTGATGTGGTGGGATACACGCAAACTGTCGCAACCGATCGATAAGCTGCTGATGGATCCGATCAAAGCGGACGAGCAGGATCTGTCCCGTTCGTACGGTGTCAGCTGCCTGGAGTACGAAACGTCCATACCGACACGCTTCATGTGTGGCACCGAGCAGGGTATGCTGTTCTCGTGCAATCGGAAAGGAAAATCACCCCAGGAAAAGATTGTATTCCGGGTGAGCATTTTCCCGGGGAAGGATTCGGTTGCTAGTGACGCGCCTCTTCTAAATCTTAGGTTTTCTTTTCCCGCAGATGCAATGCCACACGGGACCAATATACGCGTTAACACGCAACCCGGCGTTCGTGAAGAACTTCCTCACCATCGGAGATTGGATCGCACGGATCTGGTCGGAAGATTGCCGAGAAAGTTCGATCGTCTGGACGAAAAATCACGACGTCATGCTAACGGACGGTGCCTGGAGCCCGACACGATATTCACTGTTCTTCGTTAGCCGTGTGGACGGTGTGCTGGATGCGTGGGACCTGCTGCAGCAGCACAGCGAACCAACGCTCAGCATCAAGGTGTGCGACGAAAGTCTCAAATGTCTGCGGGCACACGAATCGGGCCGGCTGGTCGGTACGGGTAGTGTGAAGGGTGCTACGTTTCTGATCGAAATGTCCGAAAACATGACCTCGATACGAAACGATAAGCCACTGTTGACGGCGGTAAGTAGTTTTGTCGTTACAAGATTTTTTAGCGTTTACAGGATGGGAAACTCCAAGAGGCGCTCATATTTGAGACCAAACAATCGGGCATGCTCAATATTCTGCAGGTTTCAGTCACAGTTACAGTAATCCGTTGCAGAATTTATCGGAAAAATAGGATTTCCTACTCCAGCCAGGTAGTTAAAGTGTTTTAATATGACGATGTGTTCCGATTCTCTTCGCCCAGATGCTCGAGCGTGAAAACCGTCGCGAAAAGATATTGGAAGCGAAATCGCGCGAGATGAAACTGAAGGTACGCACCTTAAACCGTCAGGACGAACATACGGAGGACAAACCGAAGCTTTTCCAGTGTCGCTGTGAGTATTGCTGCTGTGCGTGGTGTACGATATCCGATAGACAATTGGTTGTGATTCATGTTTCTAGCTGCCTGTGAAGCTGCCGAACAGGAATACCTCCAGATGCTGGAAAAGGAACGAAAATCGCGCCATCCAGAAGAGTACGAGGAAGGTAAGCTAACATTCACCCTATAATAGTAGGTCCAATTAAGAATTCCCTACCTTATTTCTTAAAATCCATTTTTTCCATGCTTTTTCCAGAGTATGATCCGAAAAAAGTGCGGAAACCATATAAACCGGAGAACTACGAATCGGATGGAGAAAACGAGTAAAAGGACTCTTGCGCTGCCGACAGTCTGAAAAAAATACAAATCATCTGTAACGACGGATTAAATTCAGTGCTGCGTTTTGGAAAGGTTGTTGGCATAATTTAACTCCTCCGCCCTCTCTTCTGCTCCCATTCCCTAATACACGGGGCCCAACAGTCGACAAATCTCGAGTAATCAATACTATCAACGCGTATGTAGCGCTAACCAAGAAATAGTGTACACGACTCTCAATCAGGTTAGCTTTTTACTTTATTATAGTTAACATTTTCGAGCACCATTAAATGTTACTGTGCGTGTAGCTCTGTCTTCCTCTAGTACGTTTTTGTTTTAGTACACCTTTAGTTTTGCCTCCACTTCGACCGGATCCGCTATCGCGCAGTCCACAATCGAGTACAGATTCTGAAACCGTACGGCTGAACGTCTCTTTACTATCAGCCTTACGGCACAACGATCCAGCAGAAATTTCCACTTCAAGTGTGTCTTCTGGACGTCAGTTTGACGCTTGAAGCTGGTCACATCACACTCGAGCACGGTTTCGGCCACCCGGCTAACCATCCGGCACCCGGTCAACGTTCCCGTGTGGTCCGTAATGTCGACGGTAAGATCGAAAAACGATTCTCGACCACCATCTGGTGCTAGATGTCCCGGACAGTCGTGCTTGGGACAGGCGGCATCCTGCCCGCGCACCAGCGTACGACAGTTCACGCAACGTTCGCTAACGCTCCGCGTGGTGCCATCGAGATCGAGTCGGGTAATTACGGCGTAACAGAGGGCAGTAAATTGATCCTGCTCCTGTACCAAATCACCTTCCGTTCGGTCCAGTATCTGTTGCACGGTCATAATCGTGTTTATTGTGGCTGCTAAAACAAACAACAAAAGAACGGAAATGTTAATGTACGGCCAACTTGTTCGCGCTTGTCAGTGTATACTCAACGGTCGATGGAACCGGACGACAGCGAGCACACCACATCGATGTCCTGCGTAGGGATGCTGCTTGCATGGGCCAACAGATTATTCAACTGGGGCACATTGGGATCCTGCGTGATAATCGTTTTCCTATCCACGGCCAAACCGATGGTTTTGTAGTACTCACTAAACACCACCCTAGCGTCCACTATCAGCAGTACCGTCTTCAGCGGAGTCCATCGTTCGGACCAGCGGATATAACTTTCCGACCAAAACTTCATCACCACCCCGGAATGACTGCAATCCATCAGAACCACCTCACGGAACGATTTCATCTCATTACTACGTGCAACTCGAATGTCCCTTTTCGGACGTACGGCACGAACAACCACGAGCAAGTTGAACGTTCCCCCATTACAGCCGGATCCGCTGGCCACGATATCTGCCAGCGGAATCGTCGAACCTGGCTGCACCAACGGTACCCTCAACAGTGCCTGCAATCGTGCCGTGTCTTGCGAACCTTCGTGGCGCACTATTTGCGCCACATGCGTTTGATCGTTAACCGTCAAACAGTACGGTGAGGTAACGGTCGGTGAATACTGCTCCGATCTGCCAAATACCGAGGAAGAAACCTGTGGCCGGTGCACATCGATCACGTCGCCAATCTCGAACGCGTTGTCGTAGTGTACGATAGTATCGGCCGTACTCCAAACGGTACAGTTGATTGTGTCCCGTACCGAATCGCGCAACGTTAACGTTAACACACCACGTGCCGTTTCGATGCCGGTGTTGTTGCACGAATCCTGTTCAAAGAAATCCCGGTTCTTTGGATGGCCGCTGAAAAAGCGAGCATTGCTTTTGGCAATCACAACAGCTACCAGTATAAAGTTGCGTGCTTCATCGTTGATTTGAGCGATGGTTTTAACGGTCGAAATGTCGTACGAGGCCATCGTCGTATCCGAGCGGAACCGTGAACCTGTGGATAGGTTTAGAAATTTGTTCCGTAAGTTCTCACCGCTTACTTTGGTTTGGTTGAGGGACGTAAATTGTACACGTATAGAATGATCAAGAACCTTTACTAACGTGCCAGCAAGTACTGAAAAGGTTTTACCTATCTCTTTATATATAATAAACCTAGCACACATGGACTGTTGTTTTAACGGTCTAGATTTGATTCATATACAGTGATGAATTAAATTATGCATACACCCGGAACGTACTCCGTAACAGAAAGCTTTGGGACTCTTAAAAAAAATGATTAAAATCCACAAAATGTTGAAAACACTCAAAACATAAAACAGCTTTACGTCATTCGTTTGTTTTCTTACCAAAACAGTTAACTTTTTATCAAAATTTCTATAAAACTAAGAAAAAGGATATTTTAAACTCATCGCATACAAAAAACATCGCCAGACGGGAAGATTGGCTGTCAAAAGAGGGTGCATTTTGACAGCGGTTTGTTTTGGTTTGCTTTCGCATGGCTGCGGCATCGCTGCCATTGCCCGTGTGTCGAAAGTCACGTAATCCGCTTGCGGGATGCATTTTTTACCTTCGACTCGTCTGGCATGGTGGTGCACTGGAGTGAGTGAGTCAGAGTGGTCGAATGCAATCACCTGCGAAGGGTAAACAATCCCCCTCCCTGGTAGTTGCCTTTCATCATCGCGCTTGGTTTGCGACTCTACCCCCATCCAGACACGTTGATTTTGTTCACAGTTTAGCTTCATTTGAGCGTGATCATAGGAACGTGAGTGTGACCCTGCTGGTGTCGGTGCTGTTGACCCTGTTGACCTAGTAGCAGCCCGAAATTTGAAGATTGGCCAACGGACAGAATTAACCACCATTCGGTACGGAAACGCAAAGCTAAGCGAAGTGTGGTATAGTGTGCAAATTAGGGAACGGCGAATGTTACCATGGCAGCAGCACAAGTAGAACAGCAGCATCCGCTAGCGAACGATACGAAGGTCGTGAAGGCTAAACCAGTCCGCAAGGTTTTTAAGGGTGCATCGCGCGTTATCAACAAAATACCCGCCAGCCTGCTTAATGATCCCGAACTGAACGAGGCCATCGCGGCCCTGCCTACCAACTACAACTTTGAGGTGCACAAAACGATATGGCGTGTGCGGGAAACGAAAGCGAAACGTGTCGCGCTACAGATGCCAGAGGGTTTGCTGATGTTCTCCCTCGTCCTGAGCGACATCATCGAACGGTTCACCGAGGCGGACACCGTGATAATGGGCGACGTTACGTACGGTGCCTGTTGTGTGGACGATTTTACCGCGAAAGCGCTCGGGGCGGATCTGCTCGTCCACTACGGACACAGCTGCCTGATTCCGATCGATCAGACCACGGGCATCAAGGTGCTGTACGTGTTTGTCGACATTAAGATTGACACTCTGCACTTTGTCGAGAGCGTCAAGCTGAACTTTCCCCGCGAGCGTAAGCTAGCCTTCGTTAGCACGATTCAGTTCGTGGCCACACTGCACGCAGCGGCAAAGGAGCTGCGTGAAGCCGGATATGACGTGCTGATACCACAGTCCAAACCACTCAGTCCGGGTGAAATTTTGGGTTGTACGGCACCACGGATGGGGGCGCACGCTGATCAGGATGCGGAAAGCGCCCGTACGCTGATCTACCTTGGCGATGGACGGTTCCATCTGGAGGCGGCCATGATTGCAAACCCGGCGCTGGAAGCGTACAAGTACGATCCGTACGAGAAAAAGTTTACCCGCGAGCTGTACGACCACGAAACGATGCGTCGCAACCGGAAGCAAGCGATCGATAACGCTCGCGATGCACGGCGGTTCGGGCTCATATTGGGGACGCTTGGGCGCCAGGGTTCGACGAAGGTGCTGGAGCATCTCGAGGGACGGCTGAAACACCACGGGCGGGAAGCGGTGATCATACTGCTATCGGAAATCTTCCCTTCCAAGTTGGCCCGTATGGAACACATCGATGCGTTTGTGCAGGTACGTGTAGACGCCGTGGGAGGGAGAACCCGGGGGCTTTAATTTTCCGTATCTTTGCGATCGCTATCGAACCCGTGGAATTGGAAATGGCGCTGTTCAAAAGATCTACGTGCGTTGATAGATTCACTGCTGGGTAGAAAATCGAGGATTTATCAGTTTTATCTGTTCGAAGTTTTTTTCCCCCTCTGTTTTACAACGGATTTTCAAGTATTTTTAAATACTTCGTAATGTTTTTCCCCCTAAAACTTATCTATTTTCTACAATATTGTAGATAACCGACAACATTGTACGGCCGAAAGATGCACCGGAAGTTCATGAGGAAATACCATTTTGTGTTGTGGATATAACAAAGCGCACTCGTATCCGCTGTATTTTTGTTGCTCACTTATGGCACTACAGCCAAAGTTTGTTAAAATACTGAAAAATTCCTTTTGTGTGTTGTATTCAAAACTATCTTAAAACAAAGTTTAAGATCTTCGGTACAGATTCAATAGTATTAGTCTTATTAGGATGGGGTGTATGCAATTAGATCACGAGCAGCTGTTCTTTTCAACGTGACCGTATGTCTAATCGTTTCTGCATTTCTGAAAACATTGTAGGTTGCCTGTCCGCGGCTTTCCATCGACTGGGGTACGGCCTTCACGAAGCCGCTACTTACCCCGTACGAACTTTCCGTCGTGCTCGGTGATGCCGAATGGAACATACCAGAGTGTACTGCGGCCACCGAACCGAAGCCCAAAACCGTGCCCAATCTGGAGGTTGCCTATCCGATGGATTTTTACGCCAATGCAAGCCTCGGCCAGTGGACACCCAACTTTAAGAAGCTCGATATCTGCGAAAACTCTACCGGTGGATGCTGTGGTCGCTGCAAGGAGGAAAAGGATAAGGAGGAGCATAAGGAAGGAACAACGGAAACGCCGGCCCAGATTGTTGTGGGCGAGGAATAGTTTAGCAAACCAAGGATGCTAATTTTTTGCTTAAACTATGGGGAAAGGGAGGGGGGGGGGATTTCAACTATTTAACATTGAATACGCGCTAGACGAAACCAGAACTGCCACAAGCACACGTATGTTACGAAACATAATCGTATCGTATACTCGCGTAGTTTTATAAGCACGTGTAAATAAATGACATACCATAATTAACGAACTTTACTTTGAGTTGCGATTTTTGGTGCACACAAAATGTTGTACATTTTATGTTAAGGTCTTAACAGATTCGAATTATTACTGAGGTATTAGGTATCGGCATCGACATCGATAGAGATCACAAGACCGCCAAGTGGTCGTAACGTAAAATAAGTAAGTAATGCTAACTATATTTTCTTTAAACAAAAATTACGGGCGGATTGTGAACGATTTTTTGTTTGTTTTATATTGCCCTGGGTAAATTATAGAATCCACCATAAACAAACTTTTGTCCAAAACATTGTGTACAATTTAATTGTAAACAAACATTCAAAATGTCACTTCAAACGACCACTTCGAGAATGGTAATCCCACAGTGCGCATCCGTGGCTGTCGAACAT
Organism: Anopheles maculatus; assembly: GCA_002091835.1. NCBI lineage: Eukaryota > Metazoa > Arthropoda > Insecta > Diptera > Culicidae > Anopheles > Anopheles maculatus. The sequence continues at coordinate 119,418 of KZ062229.1, forward strand.
TCCATTTAGCTAATTGCGAGAGAAAAGACGCACTATTGCGCACAATTTCTGAACAGTTCCCGTGTTAAAAATTAAGCAAGGGGGTTTTCTTCCTTTTTGTCACACAAAAACGCCGAGAAACAATCGAAATGGGTAAAAAGAAACAGCAGAAGATAGGTATGTTGAGTTCTAGTGATGTTTTAGAAGCAGAAAAAGAGTTGCAGTTGGAGGCCCGTCTACACACATTCGTCGCATTGCTGCGTATGGAAAAGATTGCATCATCTTTTTAGCTTTCATAGAATCGTTTTACCGAATCGTACACCAAAACTCAGAAACCTAAAGTTCTTCCGTGTTTGGTAAAGACCGTGTTTAGTAACTGATAGGTTCAGTTGTGAACGATTTGGACGGGGAGCATATGGTCTTTCGGGACGTGTGCTGCGATGAATGGTACAATATAGACGTCACATAAATCTGGCAACAGTGCACTCGAGTGCAGTGAGTCATGGTTGCATTTTTCCTACAATGTTTGTTTTTTCTTACTCAGCGCTGAAATTAACGATTGCCAGTGGCTGTGTGTATGATGTTGGATTAGCTTAATGAAGGTGCTATCACCAAAATGTTCTGCAGGGTCATTTATAAATGTACACTGAAAACCGTGCCCCTGCAATGACGCTTTCTTTTCTTAACGATGATTGACTTCCCAAACACACAGGACTCAATTATAAGAATTATAGTTTGGTATTATTATTGCGCTTTCACCGGGTGTGGTTGGATTTTTTTTTATTGCGGCCTTTTACGACAGATGTTTTTTTTTTCCTTTAAGTCATTGCTCTTAGCAATACGGCCAGGCCGTCCTATATGAATAAAAAAAAAGTCATTGCTCTTGTCTTATGAAGTAATAATCGGCATCAGTGCCGTTTTTTTTTTCTTAAACATTTAAGATGTAATAAACAAATGAAACCATTTTCTTCTGCATAGTTCTTGGGGCCACAGGCCAACAAGCATCACAACCAACAGCTGAAACACAACGGCAACAACAGCAGCAGCAGCAGCCACAAAGTTCGCAGCAGCAGCAACAAGGTTCGCAGCAGCAGCAACAAGGTTCGCAGCAGCAGCAAGGTTCGTCAGGACCACAGCAGCAGCAAGGACCGCAACAGCAGCAACAAGGTCCCAAAGGACCCAAGCAGCAACAAGGTCCTCAAGGACCCAAGCAGCAGCAGCAGCAAAAACCAAACCAATGGTCACAAGGACCATCACAGCAGCATCCGCAAGGTTCACAGCAGCAGCAGCAGCAAGGTCCACAAGGACCCAAGCAGAAACAAGGTCCCCAAGGACCCAAGCAGCAGCAGCAAGATCCACAAGGACCCAAGCAGAAGCAAGGTCCTCAAGGACCCAAGCAGCAGCAGCAAAAACCAAACCAATGGTCACAAGAACCATCACAGCAGCAGCATCAAGGTCCACAAGGACCCAAGCGGCAGCAAGATCCCCAAGGACCCAAGCAGCAGCAACAAAAACCAAACCAATGGTCACAAGGACCAACACAGCAGCTTCCGCAAGGTTCACAGCAGCAGCAGCAGCAGCAGCAAGGTCCACAAGGACCCAAGCAGAAGCAAGGTCCCCAAGGACCCAAGCAACAGCATGGTGCCCAAGGACCCAAGCAGCAGCAAGGTCCACAGCAGCGCGAAAATACACAAGGCCGTCCTGGACAGGGTGATGGCCCAGCAACCGGTATCGCTGGTGGCAGTGCGATCCACCGTGACGCTTCCGTCTCGTCAACGAAATCTTCCGGTTCCGGTGACGGTAGCCTAAAGCCGATTCAGGAGAACATCGAACAGATGCGCATAGCGAAGGAGAAGATTCGCCGGACCGATCTGCGGCCAGTATTGGTGCGCAGCGGGGCTCATGGCACCCGTGGCAAAAAGGTGACGGTGGAGGCCAACTTCTTCCGGCTACTGCTCGACAAATTGCAGGGTGTAGCTTACCATTACGATGTGACAATCGAACCGGACCGTCCGAAAAAGTTCCTCCGCCCGGCGTTTGCCCAGTTCTGTCGGGAAAACTATCCGAATGTGCCGTTGGCGTACGATGGGCAGAAGAGTGCGTACACGACCCGCAAGCTGGCCGAAAAGAAGGGCAAGGTAATGTTTCAACCGGACGACGGGGGCAGAGCGAAAGAGTACAGCGTGCAGATGAAGGAGGCCGCCCAACTCGATCTGGGTGTGCTGAAAACGTAAGCAACACATTACTTTGTTTGTTAACTTGAGTTCTAATTCGAAGATTTTGGCTTTTGTTTTGCGGTTTTCCGCGCACTTCCGCAGCTATATGACGTCGAATGATATCACGTTCGCAAAACCGATGAGCGCGATCCAGTGTCTGGACGTGGTGTTGCGTTGCGCCTACGAAAACAATCCCAACTTTGTGCGGGTAAGTGTGATCCACTGACGAATTTTATTTGTTTCATGCTCTCATGCTGAAATACACTAATGGGCGATGGTTTTTCTCACTACCCTCAGTTCAAGCGGTGCGTGTACATGGTCCCGAACCAGCGGATCGACCTCGGCAAGGGACACGAGCTGTGGTACGGTCTGTTCCAGTCGGCCGTGCTCGGTTCCCGACCGTACATTAACCTGGACGTATCGCACAAAGCGTTCCCGAGCGCGGCACCCCTGCTGACAGTGATTGGGAACATGAATCGTGGCAGCGTGGACTCAATCGGCGGATGGGCGCTGAACGAACTGCAAAGCTTCCTGAAAGGTATGGACGTCGTGTACAGGAACCCGACCGGCGTTACCAAACGGATGCGCTGCAACGGGTTTCGCGAACCGGCCAACCAGCAGATGTTTAGGCTGGACGACGGGACGCGTCTCTCGGTGGCCGATTACTTCGCCAGCCGTCTAAATTATCGGCTGCGCTACCCAAATCTGCCCGTCGTGCACGTCGGTAGTTCGGTGCGGTCGGTTTACGTGCCGGCCGAACTGTGCGAGATACCGGGCGGGCAGGCATTGACCAAAAACCATCCGGAGGAATGTACGCGCGAAATCATCCGTTATGCCGCTACCAACACGCAGACGCGCAAGCAAAAGATCGTTAGCCTGGCGTCGCAGATACAGTACAACCGGTGTCCGACGCTAAAAGAGTTCGGGGTCGAGGTTGGGGGCGATTTCGAGAAGGTACCGGCCCGCATAATCGATGCGCCACCGATCGAGTACGCACGGAGCGAAAAGATCGCACCACGGTCCGGTGTGTGGCGGGCGGAGGGTAAGAACTTCCTCATACCGAGCACAGAGCTGAGCCGGAAACCGCTGCGCTGGCGCATTCTCAACCTGGACTCGTACACGAACGAAGCGACGGTGAAGAAGTTTGGTGAAATGTTGCAGCAGCAGGCCATACGGTGCAACGTACAGATGGAACCGTTCGACATGAGCAGCACGTACGTGTTGGTGCGCAACATGGCTAACGCACTGCGCGATATAGGTACGCTGCTGGAGGGTATCAAGAAGCAGGAGCCAGCAATCACGATTGTGGTACTGCCGAGCCGGGGCGAAGTCTACTCGAAGGTGAAACAGAAGGCCGAGCTGGCGAGTGAACGCATCGGGATACTGACGCAGTGTGTGAAGGGTATGACGGTGGCAAAGAAGGGCACCGACATAAGCACCCTGAACAACATAATGTTGAAGGTAAGTAAGGCCACCCGTGATCCACCGCAACATGCTATGTACGGTCACACACACGGTCATATGTACGGTTGAACCTTTCCCCTTTTTCAGATAAATGCTAAAACGAATGGCTCAAACCACTGCATTTCGCAAAACGCCGTACCACCGTTGGCACGCGGCAAGGTAATGTACATCGGTGCGGACGTCACCCATCCACTCAGCGACGATATACCGAGCGTGGTCGGTGTGGCAGCGTTGTACGATCTGATCGGATTCCGGTACAACTGCAGCGTGCGGCTGCAAGGTGCCCGGGACGAGATGATACGCGACCTGGAGAACATTGTGCACCGGCAGCTGCTGCTGTACCAGCAGCACAATCGGGAACTGCCCGAGCGCATCATGTACTATCGGGACGGTGTGTCGGATGGGCAGTTTGCGGAAATTCTTACCATCGAGCTACAGGCACTGCACGCGGCGATAGCGCGCATCAACCCCGGCTACAAGCCGGCAGTAACGTTCATCGTCGTGCAGAAGCGGCACCACACCCGGTTCTTCCCGCACGGCAACTGTCCGGCGGATGGCAGGAACCAAAATGTACCGCCCGGCACAATCGTGGACAGCGAAATAACGTTGCCGAATCGGTACGAATTCTACCTGGTAAGCCATGCGGCCGTCCAGGGCGTTGCCAAGCCGACCAAGTACGTTGTGCTGTACGATGATTCGAACTGTAAGCCGGATGAGCTGCAGGCATTAACGTACAATCTGTGTCATCTGTTTGCACGTTGCAACCGGGCCGTTTCCTATCCTGCACCGACCTACTACGCCCATCTGGCCGCCTACCGTGGTCGGGTGTACATCAAGGAGTAAGTGATATACGTCTTCGGTAGATGTTGTTCTTTTGCTTACCCGTTTGTTGCTTTCACATTTACAGCCGCCGCATCAATATGAACGATCTGGAAAGAGCTTACCGTGACATTCAGATAATTTCCTCCGTCACTGACACCAATCCCATGTTTTTCGTTTAAGAGTTTGTTTTGTATCTTAGTAATAAGAGTGTAACAGCGATGTTGCACAGGCGTTATATTAACAAACCATAACTGAATATTTCATTCAATCATATATGTTTTATTTCTGCTCCTTTTTTGATAGTACACGAACGACCACCTCGAGCGATCTTGGTTGGCGAATCATTTCTGGCTTCCTTGGTCGGAAATTATCTGTAACCAGGAGATAGACAGCCACTTTGAATTTTTATCATGTTATTACAGAAGTGCACCATTCTTTTCAAACAATTCGCTTTTTATAGTGCATTTCATTGCAATTGATTTAGTTTTCGTAATGAAACAAAGTGATATTGTGATGAGAGTGATTTTATTTTTACACATAACTATATATATCTATATTAATCGTATTATATAATCCAACCAACAAAAAAACTAACAAATTACAAAAAAAAGTTGGTAATTTGTTAAATAAAATATTAGGCTTCGCTTCGCCTTCGAAGCGTGTCTAACGGTACACAGAAAAGAAAAAAAAAACTTATTCACAGTATGCTAAACAGACATCCGAATGGCATAACTTACTTACTTACTTATCAGGCGCTACAACCGGTTCGCGGTCTTGGCCTGCTGCAACAATCCTCGATACCGCTCACGGTTTAGCGCCGTTGTCTGTTAATCCATTATCCCGGCCGTTCTGGCGGACGCATCAACGCCATCACTCCATCTCAGTTTGGGCCTACCACGTCTCCTCTGTCCGTGTGGACGGACTTAAAGGACTATACGGGCTGGGTCGTCCGGTGCCATTCTCATGACATGACCAGCCCACCGGAGCCTGGCGAGCCTAATTCGCTGCACGATAGTGAGATCACCGTACAGCTCATAGAGCTCGTCATTGTAGCGGCTCCTCCATAGTCCTTCCACACATACGGGGCCAAAAATCCTTCTGAGCATCTTCCTCTCGAACGCGGCTAAGAGGGTTCCGTCAGTTTTGGACAGAGTCCATATCTCAGAGGCATATGTGAGTACTGGGACTATAAAGGTTCTGTACAGTCCCCGCTTCGTCCGTCGCGACAGATATTTTGAGTGAAGAAGTTTCCTCAGGCTGTAGTATGACCGGTTGGCAGCCAGCACCCTTGCGCGCAACTCAACGTCTATGTTGTTGTCGGTGCTGACTTTTGACCCCAGATAGGTGAAGTTTTGGACGACTTCGAAGGTGCGATCACCTATGGCATAACATTTATTTATTTTTTTATTTATTATTCCAATATGACCTATGGCATAACAATTGTGATTAAAATACAATCTGGTGGAAGGCTTTCAGACGGTGGACACCGGGGCGGCCCGGTGGTGTATATGATAACGGCGCCGGTCTTCACACGGCTGGACCGGGGTTCGAATCCCGGCGGACCGCCTCCCCGTACGCAGGACTGACTATCCAGCTACGGGTAAAACTAAGTCATAGAGAGCTAGCAATAGCAGGCCAAGACCTCACGAGGTTGTAGTGCCAAGGAAGAAGAAGAAGGAAGGCTTTCATATTATCAAACTTTATCTGTTTATCATATACAATAAATGACGATGGACTCTAGCGGACGCTATGTATTGTCCAAAAAGGGTTTTTGCCTGAGCTCGGTTCAAGTACTACCCTACAAGGGTTGCAAGAGTGCCCGTACGTACCTTTACCTGTACCTACCCAATGGCCTGTACCATTCATAAGGAATTGCCTTTTCTATCATCAACCTAGCGCTAGAGAGCGTAATATCTGCCTGGAAAGATGTGCACGATCGGACGTTGAGATGGGGATGCTCAAGATATCTTAGGTCCTCTCGTAGCACTAAAATAGCTACGGTCCAGTCCCTCCGTTGGTTACCATCGCTCATTGGTTACCTCGCTACCTCCTAGTACTTTGAGTAGTATGAGACAAGGAGAGGGAAGATCATCGTTAGGATTTAAGATCCCTCATATGTAGAAAGGTAATGTATGTCTTTAGAACCGGCACCAAACGATCCAGCCCGTAAAGCCTTGTTTCCAACCGTGCACATGGAAAGTGGAGGCTTGGTAGGGCCTAACTGAGATGGTTGCATACGCTAGTCATATATATATATATATATATATATATATATATATATATATATCACCAAACGATCCAGCCCGTAAAGCCTTGTTTCCAACCGTGCACATGGAAAGTGGAGGCTTGGTAGGGCCTAACTGAGATGGTTGCATACGCTAGTCATATATATATATATATATATATATATATATATATATATATA
>KZ062229.1:132985-176600 GCA_002091835.1 Anopheles maculatus
ACAGCGTAATTTGTGCAACAACAACACGCTGCTCGACTCGAGCCTGGACGAAAGCGTTGCCGAAACGATCGATGAAAAGCTGGCCCCCGACGACAATGGCAATCACTTGCGCATGCATACGGTACCGTACACACCGAATCGCCTGTTCTTCTCGTACCGCAACCATCTAGCGAACAATAGCTTCGACACGGACGGTTCGTACTGTGACAACGAGCTGGACGATGGCAACCTAAGCTACGTGTGCGACGAAACACAAACGCTGTACGGCAAATCGAACGTGACGGAATCGCCCTCGTTCAAGGAACGGTCCATACGGCTCGCCGACCCATCGAAAGGGATCGAAACGATTGGGCGCATGCTGGCCAAGAAGGAGCAGATCGGTTGGCTCGAGTATTGGAAGTGTTTGGGCATCTTCTGCGACTTGGAGGAAGCGATGGGACTGTTGATGCTGGAACAATATCTAGCGCGCAAAAGACAGCAGCAAGCGGGAGGAGAAGATGTGCGAAGCGAGGATAGCGTTGGTGGGGAAAGTCCGGACGAGCCTGCCTCCGCGTGCCAAAAGGATCGATCGTTTAACGACGAGCTAAACATGATTTGTGAATCGACGGAAAAGATGAGCTTAAACATGGGTGACGAGCGGCAACGAACGCCCGTTTCTAACCCGTACCGTTGTCTGCTGAATTCGCTGCACGTGTTTGGCATACGGTTGGTAAACAATATGCTAAAACCGACCGCAAAGAGTTGTATCGGCGAAACGTTCCAGGTCCAGATCAGGCAGCTCGAAAAGCTGCTCGAAAACTACCGCAACGACGGTGCCTTTCGGAAGATAGATTTTTCCAAAGTGCACGCACTGTTTGCTTACTTGATCGTAACGAACGTGCCACAGGCCCGATCTACTACCGCCGGCGGAGAGGAGGCACCGTCCAGCGTATGGAATCTGTTGCTTCGTGGTGGCGATTCGCTGAACGAACCGGCCAAATGTGTCGCCAAACTGCTGTCACAGTTTGCCGCCGATCCGTCGATTTTGGTTGCCCCGTTCGATTTTGGCAATCTGGACGAGATGGAGCAGAATGCGAAAACGTTCTGGGAGAGCAACGCACATATTGTGCCCTGCGGTTGCCGTACCGATGCTTCCTCAGTGCAACCACACGCCAACGCCGGCAACGGCATACTGGAGCGAATGAACAAGCGGCGCGAAAAACGTGCCTTCCGTACTACGTCCTCATCATCGTCTGCATCGGAAGCGGCCGGTCCGGCGACCGAGACGACGATGGTGGTTGACTTCCACACGTACCGTAGTGCCGGCTCCGGGAAGGAATTGGCGATGCAACTTAACGGTTCCTTCGAAGAGGACGAACGATACTACAGCTGTAGCGATTCGGAGAACGAGCAGGATGATGATACATTCTTCACGCCACCTTCCAGCCCGAAAGCACTGCGCAGAAAGGACAACGATCACAATGGCAACAGAAGTTCCGCGGAATCGGTGAAAGCGATCGGCGATGAGGCTGCGACGAACGGACTGTTGGACCAGAGTACGGGGGTGGACGAGAGTTACACCGTATTCCTTGCCGGGTCGCTGCCCACCCAGGAGGACTTTGACGTGTGGAATGTGCTGAAAATGGTCGACGTTGATCCGCAGACCTATCCGCACGTGTACGGGTGGAAGTGTGCGATGATGGAGTATAGTTCGTAGCCGACAACAACAACAACAACAACAAGCCAACAACAATGGAAAGGAGAGGGGGGCGTTTGGTGTTCATGTCTAGAATCTCGCGAATAAAGTAAAGTGTGAAAGAATTTGTTAGACAGAAGCATGAAATGCTGCGAAACCAAATAAATTCTTTTAATGATTATTGTTTTTCGTACACAGACAACCAGCAAAACTCTTCAGTTGTGTGGAAAATTGGTAGGAGGAGTGGAGTACGTCCGAAGTCACCTATAAATTGCGGTTTGTCGCGTGATTGTTTGATCGAACAATTCCTGACGGAAGACCAGAACTTGTGGAAGATTGTTCCCCAAGGCTTCAAGTGGAAGTAATGAAGATGCTTAAGGATGTTTCTGTCCAATGATTGGGTCCTATTAATTATTTATCCGACGCTACAACTGCTTTGCTCTTGGCTTGCTCTTATGGATTGTTCACGTTCAAATCCATTCATCTAAAAGTCCAATATTTCAGGCTTTTTGGCGTGAGTTTTATTTGTTGTATGATGTTAGAGACACTGCTAATAGAGCTAGTCACATCTCTTTGAACGCGGCTAACAAAGTTCCTCCAGTTTGTTGAGTACATGACTCGGAGGTAAACGTGGAGTCATGTTCTGGGACTATACATGTTTTATAGAATCTCGCTGCCTTCCGTCGTTACAGGTATTTAGGAGAAGTTTCTTGAGACTATGGTGCAATAGTTAGTGCTTTTGGGCGTATATCTTAACATCCATGTTGTAGTCGGTGCTGAGTTTTGACCCTAGATATCTGAGGTTTCAGCGCCATCAGCGTTCGTCACGATCTGTATTGACTTTATAGCTGATGGTCTCCAACGTTTCCGTGTCCGAGACTCAGAAGGGAAGGGCTCGAGGTTGAAGAGAATATAGGCAAACCCATCTCTGTAGCATTGTTTTTTCGTATTTCCGCAATGGAAACACAATTTTATATTTGTAGAAACGCTCGATATGAAACCAGCCAAGGTACATACATACGTTTATTTATATATGTACCTTGCACCTGAAATGTCGAAAATGCCAGATGCACAAAGAACGTAAACAGTGATAAAGTAAAAACAAAAGCAAAACGATAGCAGTTCGATGGTTTTCTCGTTTTGTTGGGCGCGTGTAAAATAGTAATTTCCACCAAAAGCTTGGCATCAAAATGGCAAACAATAGCAGCACAGAACCAAACATAAGTAATTACTTTGCTAACGATCCACCGAGCTGTTTCGATAGCTTAACTGCTGACGAAGGTACGTACGAGACGCGATAAGACATTGGCATGGAGTTCTGAGGTTCCTCTTTCTTCGCCTGCAGATGGTCGATCTCAACGAGCAGTTGCCGAGGCGTACTTATCGTACGATTATTTGGCAAATAGCAAGGTAGACCAGCAGACGCACACAAACATTCCCGATAGTGTACGCGACCTGTGGGAACCGCCCAAAACGGTTCCCGGCATTCCACCGAGCAATCTCACCATGCCGGGTGTGAGTGTTGCGACCGATCTGACTGACCCGGTACAGGATGCGGTAGGGTTGCTGGTGGACGCAAACGAAGCACAGCAGCGCAAGCTGCTGCTTCCGGATAACGTCACTCAGGACGAGCGAGGACTGCGTGAGTTGATCGAAAACGGATGCTTTCGGTCGGCTGTTAATTTGACGGCGCGCTTGCTAACGATAAAGCAGCAAGGCTTCGGACATGCGGGCCACCCGGTGAAGCATAGCCCGAATTCATTGCAGCTCTGGTTTACCCGGCTAGCGCTGCTCGTAAAACTGGGCCAGTATGAAATTGCTCGCGTTGAAGCGGAACCATTCGGCGCGCTTTGCAATCCGGATGTGTTTTACGAGTTTTACCATCCGGACATGCACGCAGATCGGAAGGGCTCGATGGCACCGTTCTCCTTCCGATTGCTGCTTGCCGAACTGCCCCTTTATCTTGGCGCGCCACGTGTCGCACTGAATCGATTGACGGATTTGCTGGCAGTGGTAAACCAGATACGATCGTACTTTGAACGTGCTGCTGGAACTGCGCCACACGCAAAGGAAGCGCACGAGTTCTGGACTACGCGTGAAACGCGTATTTTACATTCCATCGTTAATTGTGCGCTTGCGGTGAAAGACTTCGGGCTGGTCGAACAGCTGATGGATCGATTGGTCGGTGCCGCAACGATTCCACAGAAACGAATTCTTCTCTCCGCGTGGGGACGGATGCGACTACAGTGTGGAGATATGTTGGGAGCGGAGAAGAAATTCGCCGAAGCGCGCCGTCTCAAAGAGGAGTATGAAACAGCACTGACGCGTGCCTGGAGATCACTCTACAAACTGTTACGTTTTTTTTATGTTGCAGGAAAAGCTCCGAAGCGCCGGATCTGATCGACCGAGGATTACTGGCCGTCGCCCAGAACGATTTCCAGAGTGCATTTGAACTGTTCCAGAAAGCATCCGCGGCAGCACCGACCAACACGATGCTGTATAATAATATGGGCGTGTGCTTGCTGTACTCGGGCAAGCTGAAGGAAGCGATCAAGCTGTACGAAGATGCAATCCAACGTAACACCAAGTCGTGTCTAAACGAATCATTGCTCGTGAACCTCTCGACACTGTACGAGCTGGAATCGAACCATGCGAAGGAGAAGAAAATTAATCTTTTGAAGCTAGTGAATCGACACCGGGCCGATTTGACGGTTGGGTTGGACGTTTGCCTCAAGCTGCAGACGACTGTATAGAAGGTTTTACTTTAAGGCCTGTGTGAAGTAGCAAAAGGGAAAAGACAACTATTTATGTTTATAGAACAGCGAGCAAACTGTGCTAGAGAATGTCTCAACTGGTAAAGGTATCATACACTAGAATGCGTGTGATGGAATCCGAAATCATGTGCTGCAAGCGTAACTGAAAATATAAAAATAACTAAAGAACATGAGTATTTTCCTGCAAACTTGCAAGCTTCACAAACAGCATCGGTGCATTTGGTGGAATGTGCAGGTCTGTTTATCGAATTTTATGTCGCGAATCATGCAAATAACACCAGTTTTGCTTGTAGTGTTTATTGTCTGTCCTATTCAAATGTAATTATCGGGTTAAATATCATATTTTTATATTATGTTGCGTTTTTTTTATAAATGAATAACACCATCAGAAAATGCATGTTCGTGACCGAAACGATTACCACAGTGAAATTCCATTCGTGGGAGTTTAAAATTATAAGGCATAAAAATTATGTTTTGAGCGAAAGAAAACATTCTGCAATATAAAGAAATATTATTCTGGTAAGAAAATAAGCGAAAAAAATCGATCAACGGCTAAAAAAGTTTGAAATTCCAAATCGTTTTGCCCCCACCGAAAAACTTTTACTTTGACGTAACCTGTCACCGGCGAAAGAAAAAGAAGTGGAAGAAGTTTAGCTCGAATCAAACACACCAAACAACAGCTTATTTCATCTCAACAACCCTTGGAATCACCATGGCGGCCGCGGACGTTGCAGTGATGAAGGTAAAATAGTACGCGTGTAATCATTTGTAGATGTTTGTTTCCGCGTTTGTGTTAAGCGGGGGGCTTCTGTGATAAAGTTTTTATGAGTTCAAAAAGTGGTTTTCCTCTGTCGAAGAAAGTGAAAGAAGAATGCATCTCCAGGCGTCGGATAGGGTGCGTCTTGCTGTGTCGTTTGGTGCACTGATTCATCGTACATACTCATAAACAGGCATAATGCGGAAGTGTTCAAGTGCTTTTAGGCTGTGATAATATGTGAAACTATGTGTGTTAGTAGAGCGGGTACAAATAATCGCGTTCTGTGGTCTGTGATTCATCGGATTCGTATACCGGAGGGAAAGCCCTCTCTATCTTCGGAAAAGGGAACCATAAACACTCCGTTCTATGCTATGGATAATGTATAGCAGTGTGCGTGTGCATGTGTGCGTGGTCGAAGAATTCAGATGCAGCTGAAGCAGCAAAAGTAGTAACATTTTGTCGTAAAGTGATCGGATTGTATTACAAAACTGTTTTATTGATCGCTTAATCCTTCCATTACAGTCCAAACATAAGGAAAATACCTAAATAGACGAAAAGTTGGACAAGGTATTAAATTTATTACTAGAAGGAACAATACTATCGTATCGTTGCTATTTGATGTACTGCGATGAACGCGTATTTGCAAATCGTAAGATGCACCGAACCGGAAACGTGTGTGCTTTATGACAAAAAACACGAGGACACATACACACGTACAAACGTGCGCTCCGACCAAACAGAGCAGAACGTATCGTGGAAGCGCAGCCAAGAATGCAGTTGACGCAATATGAAACGAATGCCTTTGTTTATGCGACGCCGGCGATTCGAGAGCTCGAGATCTGTTGTGTTGCTGGAGAAGGCTGTCTGGCTTATACCAATCCCCTTTTCCAGTCCTCCTTCCTGTACCCATCGTTATCGTTTGTGCCGTTTCTTTTTTCAGCTGAAGCTTCACAAACAAAACCATACGCATTTCCTGGAGAGGAAGGAAAAAAAAATACCACGAGCAAGGGAGGTCGACGCTGAGAAAATGCGTCGGAAAATTGTGTGTGTGAGTGAACGGAGCTAGTAGGGAAATGTCGGTATCGGGCCGCATAACAGCCTACCGTTACCGCATACACCGAACGCAATCGAATCGTATGGTGTTTGGCCGAAACGTATAAATTCGGCACACACTTTCTCCAATTCCCTGTTGGCTTGTGGCAGTATCGCTGTATCGCGAGTGTTACGAATGGGGTGGCCAATACCCGAGAGGAGAAGATGAATAAGCGGTACAGTTTGTAGTACGGCCGATACGCTATTAATCTTGCAGTACGATCGCTGACAGGGTTGTATGAGTGGCAAAAGCATAAACAAAAATGCGTTATTGTTGAATGAAACGGGGGGCGAAAAGGCATACTTATTCGGTTCCAGAAATCATCGTTCGGTGATGTCTGAAAACGATCTTGATTGAAGTGAATTGAAACTTGTGTTGATCGCCGACCGTTTACAGCTACACTTCTCACTTTTTTCATGCATTTGTATATGTATTTGAATAGGAAAAAAGGAAAAATAAAGAAATTTTCTGACCGCTGGTTCATGCAATTCGCAGCACACCTCAAAAAGTCATTAAGGAAATATGTAGCAATATGCTCTTTAAGTTCGTTGTATGTCATGTTCCTTTCCACATGGATTACGGACCCTATTGCAGGGAAGAGATGGGATCTTTTTATCGGACAGAATGTTCCAAACCATAGTTAAAAGCTTTGTCAGGTGTATTAGTTGCAATGGATACCTTAAATAGCCTCTGATAAAAAATAAGATCAACCAGCCCCCGCCCGTGTTGTAACACTGGTAAAGCTCCTGTGCGACATCTGTCAGAGCATGATCAGTGGACTGCGGGAACGGACTAGTCTGTTTAATACAATTTCCAAGCTTTATTCGCTTATTTGTTTTATATATCATCTAACAATTGATAAAACTTCACCACCCAACCCGAGAAAGATGGCTCCAATTTGCTAATAGGAACGAGTCGATCATTCTTATTGTAAACAATTTCCATCGATTAAGTGCGCTCTGAATCGCAATTTAATTGCTTGTAATTTAAGTAACCGTTTTGTAGATTATTTATGGCATGCAAAGAAATTACTTTCTCCTTCACTCCATAAGAAGGGAACTTTAAGTTTTTCATTTACCATTTAGCACAAGCTTTATATGTCTGGAGAATAGCTTTCTCCTGCAATATACCAGGACAAAGGCAGTTTTTGACATTGTTCCTTAAAGTGGGTGACTTCAGCAGAACCATGTCAGGTGCCTAGAATGGCGTACGGCCATAATACAAATAAGAGTGTGTTTGGTCCACTTTCTCCAGTACATGCCGACGAGAAAGAAAGTTTCTGCCAACTAACCAGTAGACAAATGACAAATGTCAATGAAATGGTTGGTACTCCGTCCTTTTTCGGCTTTCCAGACCATCGCGTTCTATTTATGCTAGCGCAGTATCAACTTAGCTTCACCCGATTACCCGCTGCCATTGTGCATAGTAATGAGGCCTTGAAAAGAAGCGTTTACAGGTTGGTTTCATGCGCTTTGCTGTGGAGGCTCCGATTGTTCAATAAATATATTATCCGACTGTTAGAAACAATTCGATCGTCTCGCTTTTGGCTGAACCTTCCGGAATTGGTACACATTTTAATCGCTTGAACTGGTTTAGTGCGCCAGACCTAATAAGCCGCTTAAAGTGCACCGGTACGATCTTTCTACCGTTTCCTTATCGTTTTACGATCCACTAACAGCCTACCCGATTCGATTGGTGGTGAAATATTGATGGTTTATGTACCGTAAAAAGTAAAACAACCCGAGTTACATTCACACCACCGGAGTTGGGTGGCAAACAACGTGCAAACCAAAACAAAAACTAAGGAAATTAACCAACTCTTCCGAAACTTCGTTGCGTTTCGATGGACCACGTCTATGCTATGGATAATGTATAGCAGTGTGCGTGTGCATGTGTGCGTGGTCGAAGAATTCAGATGCAGCTGAAGCAGCAAAAGTAGTAACATTTTGTCGTAAAGTGATCGGATTGTATTACAAAACTGTTTTATTGATTGCTTAATCCTTCTATTACAGTCCAAACATAAGAAAAAGGCCTAAATAGATGAAAAGTTGAACAAGGGATTAAATTTATTACTAGAAGGAACATTTACTATCGTATCGTTGCTATTTGATGTACTGCGAGGAACGCGTATTTGCAAATCGCAAGATGCACCGAACCGGAAACGTGTGTGCTTTATGACAAAAAACACGAGGACACATACACACGTACAAACGTGCGCTCCGACCAAACAGAGCAGAACGTATCGTGGAAGCGCAGCCAAGAATGCAGTTGACGCAATATGAAACGAATGCCTTTGTTTATGCGACGCCGGCGATTCGAGAGCTCGAGATCTGTTGTGTTGCTGGAGAAGGCTGTCTGGCTTATACCAATCCCCTTTTCCAGTCCTCCTTCCTGTACCCATCGTCATCGTTTGTGCCGTTTCTTTTTTCAGCTGAAGCTTCACAAACAAAACCATACTTATTTCCTGGAGAGGAAGGAAAAAAAAAACCATATACTTTCTGGCATGATATAGCTGTTGGTTGGGACTTAGAGCATATTATATTCATGTTTACAGCAATCTTCAACGAATAGTTTATTACACAAGGATCTATTCAGAAATTCTTAGCTACGTATTAGAAAAAAGCGTATCCTACTAGTCTTTCTATCATTGTCCAATCTCAAGCGCCCGCCAATCTTCCTTGATGAGGTATGTGGTCGGAGTTATGATCAAATAATTGCAATTAATCACTGTTGAGGACATAGATCACAATAACTACAACTTCCGGAGATATTACTATTTTTGGCGTTCTTGATTTAGTTTACTGATAAGGGGATGTCCGATCTTTAGTACCAGGTCCAGATGACTTTAGGGACCAGCGCTATAATTCTTATCATCTATGGTGATCACTTTTAAATGTCGTAAACCTGCCACCGAGCTCCTGAAAGCTCTTACGATAAAAAATCGATTATTCCTCATCAATATTTATTATACTTTACTTTAATCCAATACTGGAGGTCTTCCAGTATATGGCGTCCAGTTAATCGTTTTGTCTTTCTCTGCAAGAGATAGGATGATTATAAAATCTTGAGCTTTAATATCTGGTGATCCTCACGAGGGCCTGTCCGGTATCCAACTTATTCCGGATTATAGTTGATATTGCGAACAAATCGTTAAACGTTTTGGCTATCATCATTTTACGGCACTCAAGATGGATAGGTAGGCAGATCACCATACACGATCGTATCGATCAGTGAAGATTTTTAATGTAAATTTAATGTCAAATTACATTTCGTCACGTAAGATTGTAGAGCATTTAAAATTTATTATCTTTACTATCCAGAAATTTGCTCTGGAATCACGGTTTCTCTAAATACTATATTTTCTTGTTTGGCGCCCTCTACCGGAATAGCGCGGTACTGGCATAACAGATCAAACTGTTTTGAAAGCATACGTGGCATACCCATAAGATATTATCCAAACTAACAACTATTCCTTCCATTTCGTTACAGAATGATTTAACACGCTCGCTGAAACAATCGGGACACGTCGGTTTCGACAGCCTGCCCGATCAGCTGGTCAGCAAGAGCGTCCAGAATGGGTTCGTGTTCAACATTATGTGCATCGGCGAGACGGGTCTGGGTAAATCGACTCTGATGGATTCTCTGTTCAACACGAACTTTGAATCGCAGCCCAGCCCTCACACGCTACCGAGCGTTAAGCTGAAGGCCCACACGTACGAACTGCAGGAGAGCATGGTGCGGCTAAAGGTGTGACTCCCCCACTCACGGCTTACATTTGAACGCTTGGTTGAATTATGGCTTATGGTAATGATGTTTTCCCCGTTTTGTAGCTGACGATCTGCGACACGGTTGGTTACGGCGACCAGATCAATAAGGACGACTCGTTCAAGGCGGTAGTCGACTATATTGATCAGCAGTTCGAGGCGTACCTGCAGGAGGAGCTCAAGATAAAGCGCTCGCTGTCGACGTACCACGACAGCCGTACGCACATCTGTCTGTACTTCATCTGCCCGACCGGGCACGGGCTGAAATCGCTCGATCTGGTCTGCATGAAGATGCTCGATTCGAAGGTCAACATCATCCCGATCATTGCCAAGGCGGACACGATCTCGAAAACGGAGCTGGCCAAGTTTAAGGCAAAGATTAACGAGGAGCTGCGGGTGAACGGTGTCCAGATCTATCAGTTCCCGACCGACGACGAATCGGTCGCGGAAGTAAACACCACGATGAACTCGCACATTCCGTTCGCGGTGGTGGGCAGTACGGATTTTGTGCGCGTCGGCAACAAGACGGTGCGGGCCCGCCAGTATCCGTGGGGTACGGTGCAGGTGGAGAATGAGGCGCATTGCGATTTTGTGAAGCTGCGCGAAATGTTGATCCGCACGAACATGGAGGATATGCGCGAGAAGACGCACACGCGCCATTACGAGCTGTACCGCCAGAAGCGGCTGGAAGAGATGGGCTTTACCGATGTGGACAGTGACAACAAGCCGGTATCGTTCCAGCAGACGTTCGAGGCGAAGCGAAGCAACCATCTGGCAGAGCTGCAGGCCAAGGAGGACGAGGTGCGCCAGATGTTTGTGGTGCGCGTGAAGGAGAAGGAAGCCGAGCTGAAGGAGAGCGAAAAGGAGGTTTGTGCTTGACGATCGTTTTTTGTAGGAAAAGATAATTTAAAGCAAAATCTTCTTAACCGATTTTTTCTCTCTTTCTCACCCTCGGAAACCCAGCTCCATGCCAAATTCGACAAGCTAAAGAAGGACCATGCCGAGGAGAAGCGCAAGCTGGAGGAATCGCGCAAAAAGCTGGAAGAGCAGTTTGTCGAGTTTAACCGGCGTAAGTCGCAGATGACGGCCCACCACACGCTAACGCTCGGCAAGAGCAAAAAGAAATGAACTTCCTAAGCGGGAAAGCCATTTTGGTGGGGCGAAGGTTGCGCAGCCTAATCCAGCAAAAGTTCTTTGCGCACATTCTCATTGCGTGTTTTGCTGCTTTAGCTCTCGCTCTCTCTATTTCTCTTTCTCCCTCATTCGATCATCTCTCTTCCACTATTGTCATATTTTGTTTCGCTTCCAGAATACTTTGGAGAATTTTGTAAAAGTGTACGAATGATTTTAGAACGGTGTGTGCACATGGTAAAAATATGTTTTCATCTATGAATCGGTGGCGGAAGTAAACACCACGATGAACTCGCACATTCCTTTCGCGGTGGTGGGCAGTACGGATTTTGTGCGCGTCGGCAACAAGACGGTGCGGGCCCGCCAGTATCCGTGGGGTACGGTGCAGGTGGAGAATGAGGCGCATTGCGATTTTGTGAAGCTGCGCGAAATGTTGATCCGCACGAACATGGAGGATATGCGCGAGAAGACGCACACGCGCCATTACGAGCTGTACCGCCAGAAGCGGCTGGAAGAGATGGGCTTTACTGATGTGGACAGTGACAACAAGCCGGTATCGTTCCAGCAGACGTTCGAGGCGAAGCGAAGCAACCATCTGGCAGAGCTGCAGGCCAAGGAGGACGAGGTGCGCCAGATGTTTGTGGTGCGCGTGAAGGAGAAGGAAGCCGAGCTGAAGGAGAGCGAAAAGGAGGTTTGTGCTTGACGATCGTTTTTTGTAGGAAAAGATAATTTAAAGCAAAATCTTCTTAACCGATTTTTTCTCTCTTTCTCACCCTCGGAAACCCAGCTCCATGCCAAATTCGACAAGCTAAAGAAGGACCATGCCGAGGAGAAGCGCAAGCTGGAGGAATCGCGCAAAAAGCTGGAAGAGCAGTTTGTCGAGTTTAACCGGCGTAAGTCGCAGATGACGGCCCACCACACGCTAACGCTCGGCAAGAGCAAAAAGAAATGAACTTCCTAAGCGGGAAAGCCATTTTGGTGGGGCGAAGGTTGCGCAGCCTAATCCAGCAAAAGTTCATTGCGTACATTCTCATTGCGTGTTTTGCTGCTTTAGCTCTCGCTCTCTCTATTTCTCTTTCTCCCTCACTCGATCATCTCTTCCATTATTGTCATATTTTGTTTCGCGTCCAGAATACTTTGGAGAATTTTGTAAAAGTGTACGAATGATTTTAGAACGGTGTGTGCACATGGTAAAAATATGTTTTCATCTATTTTTTTCTCTCGGTCGGTGGCGATGAAAAGTATTTCGTATCAAGTATAAACTGATTTCATAATACGTGTTTTTCGATACAATGTTTAATTATTTTATAAAAAAGAGAAGGATACCGTACCAAAAGAAACGAAACAAATCCGCAAATGTGAAACAACAATAGAAGCATAATGTTAAGAACATGTTGCTTACTGTAAAGAACTTGAAAAAGGAAACGTTTTTACAACAAAAAAAAAAAGCGATAAATGTGAAAAGAACGTATAGCCAAAATTAGTAAAACAAAAAAACGAGGTTATCTTTTAACGAAACATTTTGCGTGTACACTTCTCGGCAATGCTGCTTCGTTTCGTAGACGCACTGCTGGCGGAAAACAGATAGATAGAGTATTATATCTTCCTAAAGCAAAAACCAAAACAAACAAACAAAAATCAGACGGCACGGGATTAAGCTCGATCAATTTTAGTAGTAGAACAAATCCACTAACCGAAATCCACAAAGCCAGTCTCACGCGCGTTAAATGCATACGGAGTTTGATTTGTGTGATTGTGTGATTATTAAACAAAATATTTTTTAAAAAAACGATGCATTGCGGTCAGAGTGAGGAAACCAACCTTTTCCCCATCTAAAACCTGCAGCAAGGTATCAATACTGCGAGAGCAAATGCAATTTTAATTTTTCAATATGTTTTGTTTATCACTTTCTGTTTGTTATTATAAGCCTGAAACGCACGAAATGCATAAGCAGTCAAAAAAACTACAAAAGAAAAGAAACAAAAGCTCATAGCATTAGTGTTAGTAGCAGTAGCGAACCTGGGCAGCGACAACAGAGAGAGAGAGAGAGCGTAACGCGCGGGTAAGTGACACAGCCAGATTTTATTTACTCTTTTCAATGCACTTGTTTTTCGCTTCATATAGCGTAAAATGCCGCGTCAATGTTTTAAGGTACTGGGGAGAAGGGGACCCGGGGGACACACGGCGTCGTACTGTCGTTGCTGTGTGTTGCGCGTGAATCATCTATATTTAATGTAACTCTATATACCGCCTAAAATACAGTCTTGAATGACACGATGGAAGTAAGATAATGGAGTAGATCGCGCACGGTATATGATATGTTAATAGCTGGAAAGAAATAAATTCTTCACTGTGTGACTTTGCTCACTACGCATCACTACATTCCCATTGTGATTCGTAATTCGAAAAGCCGCAACTATGTACTACAATGTTGTTGCGAAAGACAGGCGTGCTCGGTACGTGGACCTTTTTAAAAATAGCATTACTACTTTAGCGTAGGGTGGAATCAAGAGTTTCCATCATTACCTACAATGGACAAAGGCAAGTAATTGTTGTTAAATTTTGGGATGTTTTATGCAGCTTTCTTGACACTCTCAGTATAATTCGAAGGTTGCTTGTATGCAGCGTTTTTTTCCTGGTCATTTCCTGGTCCTGGAAATTAAACAATGCGTGTCTCGAAAATATAATTAAAGCAATGTACGAATATTATTGTAGTTTTTTTTATCAATTGAATTTTTCCTTTACATATGGACGATTATTTTATTATCTGAAAAATACTTCAAAATTAAGGAAAAAAAAATCTGCTGATAGACAACCGAGTGACCGGCAGACCTACCTACAATTTAATGCAATGGAGTTTTTTTTATGTTACCAAAATCAATTAATCAGAAAAGTGCTGTTCGAGTTAAGAAGTTATCGCTTAGTTTCTTCCGCACGTCGATATCAATTGGAATGTTGCAAGTGTGATTCGTGTTGCGATTTGAGTGATAGCTAAGTTATAACTGGTTTAACATAGTGCAATGTATCGATTTGTGATAGGAGAAACTTTAGCGAAGGTAAGCTCATTTGAACGCTGACAAAAACTTGCATAAACTCACTGAAATCGGTAGTAAGTCGAGCAGCAACTGGTGGCCAAGATCCGCTGTTGGTTTAGCTGCTCTCCATTACTAGAAATCTGGAATTATCGCCGTAGCCAGAACCTAAACACGTTATCTGTACAGTGCGGTTTAGAAAAACAAATCATAGATTGTATTGTCTGGTGTATTTCTCATGACAAAATAGAACAATGGAGAACACATTCAAGGTACCATGACAGGAACAAGTGAATCGATGTTCCAAGTATACGCAGACAAGGTCTTTTTTGCAATGTCTTTGAAAGCCTGTCCCGGCTTAGTTCACAACACAACCGGAAGCATTCAAAGAACGGTGTCCATTTAAAGCGAGAAATATGTAAGACGTTCTTCATTCAACGCAAAGGGCAATGTTTCCTTGGTTAATGCCTACTAATCGCTCAACTCTCCACAACGTTTTTATCTGGTGAGATCGTTATCCAGCATTCTGAGCTCGTGTCATCACTGTCATTACAATTTTTGAGTCACCGGAAGTAGGCAGGGTAGACCTGTCGATGTTGCAGCGCCATTTCGTGTTGCGATTTGAGTGATAGCTAAGTTATAACTGGTTTAACATAGTGCAATGTATCGATTTGTGATAGGAGAAACTTTAGCGAAGGTAAGCTCATTTGAACGCTGACAAAAACTTGCATAAACTCACTGAAATCGGTAGTAAGTCGAGCAGCAACTGGTGGCCAAGATCCGCTGTTGGTTTAGCTGCTCTCCATTACTAGAAATCTGAAATTATCGCCGTAGCCAGAACCTAAACACGATATCTGTACAGTGCGGTTTAGAAAAACAAATCATAGATTGTATTGTCTGGTGTATTTCTCATGACAAAATAGAACAATGGAGAACACATTCAAGGTACCATGACAGGAACAAGTGAATCGATGTTCCAAGTATACGCAGACAAGGTCTTTTTTGCAATGTCTTTGAAAGCCTGTCCCGGCTTAGTTCACAACACAACCGGAAGCATTCAAAGAACGGTGTCCATTTAAAGCGAGAAATATGTAAGACGTTCTTCATTCAACGCAAAGGGCAATGTTTCCTTGGTTAATGCCTACTAATCGCTCAACTCTCCACAACGTTTTTATCTGGTGAGATCGTTATCCAGCATTCTGAGCTCGTGTCATCACTGTCATTACAATTTTTGAGTCACCGGAAGTAGGCAGGGTAGACCTCTCGATGTTGTAGCGCCATCGAAGCGGCAGACAGTTGAAGACAAGTTACCGATGGATTAACCTGTCCTCCACTATCGATTCAAGCGGTTTATGAAGACAACGGCATTCAACAATATATTCTCCATTTTGTACCTTAAACGGAGAACCAATCGATAGCAACAGCTACGTACCACTATTTCCAGTTCGCCTCCCGCTACCGATCTTGCCACATTATTGTTTCCATCTTGCACTGACGGTCCGTCACATCACATCAACCACCCGTTTCTCTGAAATTATGCTATCCGTTTTTGCATCCATTTCGTCTTCCCATGGTGAGGACCGACCCACCCTGGCAAGTGATGTGTATTGTAGAGCAAATTGAATTGAATTGGAAATAAAATATGCAAAACGAATCCAGAATGGGACAGATTGGGTGAGGGCGCGGGTGTGGTGAGGCGCACATAATGAGGCACAACTGCAACTGACCATGTTGCGCTATACCGATACACACAGGTTGTGAAACACGATAATCGAACGTATCCGGTCCGTTCTGTTCCAACCTGTTCTTGGAAAGCTTCCAGTCGGTCGACTAAAGACATTGAAACAACGGAACAAGCAGTAGAAATTGTTTTACCAACCCACCACCAGCACAGACCAAATTTACCATTCGAGAAACGAACGAACTACTTGACAAAACGCAGCACCCCCTATCCCGTCTTGCAGGCAGGCAGGAGTTTCAATGCACACAAATCCAATCATCAACAGCTCCAGCGCACCAGAGTGACGCAGAGCCCGATTCCGGGTTTTTGGACGGTTTGTCGAAGATTTGCAACAGTCGTGCCAAGGTAAAATATTTATCAATCAATTTCAATCCAATAGTGTATCGTTCGGTAGATGGGGCTTTTTCTTGGTGTTTCAGTTTGTGTGTGTGATTCGATCAAGGAGAAGGAAAGCAGCATATGCTGGAAAATGAAATTCGCTTCGGCAAGAGTAAACTTAATTTGTGAGCAAAATTGGAATAGTTTTTCTTTGTTTTGGCTAAACTGTGCTAAATACTGTATGAATAGAGTTTGTGTGTATATGGGTAAAAACATTACAAAACGGCAGAGATCCTTGGGACGAAGTAAACTCACTAGACCTTCGACAATCGTCCTATTTCATCAGTTGCTTCTTGAAGTGACTTAAACTTTAATTTGTGTAGTACTGAGTATCTACTCGCGGAAGTGCTAAGTTCTGAGAAATTATAGTCCTGGAACTTGCATAAACTCACTGAAATCGGTAGTAAGTCGAGCAGCAACTGGTGGCCAAGATCCGCTGTTGGTTTAGCTGCTCTCCATTACTAGAAATCTGAAATTATCGCCGTAGCCAGAACCTAAACACGATATCTGTACAGTGCGGTTTAGAAAAACAAATCATAGATTGTATTGTCTGGTGTATTTCTCATGACAAAATAGAACAATGGAGAACACATTCAAGGTACCATGACAGGAACAAGTGAATCGATGTTCCAAGTATACGCAGACAAGGTCTTTTTTGCAATGTCTTTGAAAGCCTGTCCCGGCTTAGTTCACAACACAACCGGAAGCATTCAAAGAACGGTGTCCATTTAAAGCGAGAAATATGTAAGACGTTCTTCATTCAACGCAAAGGGCAATGTTTCCTTGGTTAATGCCTACTAATCGCTCAACTCTCCACAACGTTTTTATCTGGTGAGATCGTTATCCAGCATTCTGAGCTCGTGTCATCACTGTCATTACAATTTTTGAGTCACCGGAAGTAGGCAGGGTAGACCTGTCGATGTTGCAGCGCCATCGAAGCGGCAAAAGACAGTTGAAGACAAGTTACCGATGGATTAACCTGTCCTCCACTATCGATTCAAGCGGTTTATGAAGACAACGGTATTCAACAATATATTCTCCATTTTGTACCTTAAACGGAGAACCAATCGATAGCAACAGCTACGTACCACTATTTCCAGTACGCCTCCCGCTACCGATCTTGCCACATTATTGTTTCCATCTTGCACTGACGGTCCGTCACATCACATCAACCACCCGTTTCTCTGAAATTATGCTATCCGTTTTTGCATCCATTTCGTGTTCCCATGGTGAGGACTGACCCACCCTGCCTGGCAAGTGATGTGTATTGTAGAGCAAATTGAATTGAATTGGAAATAAAATATGCAAAACGAATCCAGAATGGGACAGATTGGGTGAGGGCGTGATGGGTATGGTGAGGCGCACATAATGAGGCACAACTGCAACTGACCATGTTGCGCTATACCGATACACACAGTTTGTGAAACACGATAATCGAACGTATCCGGTCCGTTCTGTTCCAACCTGTTCTTGGAAAGCTTCCAGTCGGTCGACTAAAGACATTGAAACAACGGAACAAGCAGTAGAAATTGTTTTACCAACCCACCACCAGCACAGACCAAATTTACCATTCGAGAAACGAACGAACTACTTGACAAAACGCAGCACCCCCTATCCCATCTTGCAGGCAGGCGAATTTCAATGCACGCAAATCCAATCATCAACAGCTCCAGCGCACCAGAGTGACGCAGAGCCCGATTCCGGGTTTTTGGACGGTTTGTCGAAGATTTGCTACAGTCGTGCCAAGGTAAAATATTTATCAATCAATTTCAATCCAATAGTGTATCGTTCGGTAGATGGGGCTTTTTCTTGGTGTTTCAGTTTGTGTGTGTGATTCGATCAAGGAGAAGGAAAGCAGCATATGCTGGAAAATGAAATTCGCTTCGGCAAGAGTAAACTTAATTTGTGAGCAAAATTGGAATAGTTTTTCTTTGTTTTGGCTAAACTGTGCTAAATACTGTATGAATAGAGTTTGTGTGTATATGGGTAAAAACATTACAAAACGGCAGAGATCCTTGGGGCGAAGTAAACTCACTAGACCTTCGACAATCGTGCTATTCCATCAGTTGCTTTTTGAAGTAACTTAAACTTTAATTTGTGTAGTACTGAGTATCTACTCGCGGAAGTGCTAAGTTCTGAGAAATTATAGTCCTGGAATGGTTTAAAATATTAAGACGGCTCCTGAATATTTAGTCTACAAAACAAACACTGATTTACGCAGGGGTGATGTACAGATAGGTTTTCGAACCTTCGATATCGTCCAAAACTTCGCCTATCTGGGGTCAAAAGTCAGCACCGACAACAACATAGGCGTTGAATTGCGGCCTGAGGAAACTTCTGCACTCAAAATACCTGTCGCGACGGACAAAGCTGGGACTGTATAGAACCTTTATCGTCCCAGTACTCACATACGCCTCTGAGACATGGACTCTGTCCAAAACTGACGAAACCCTCTTAGCCGCGTTCGAGAGTAAGATGCTCAGAAGGATTTTTGGCCCCGTATGTATGGAAGGACAATGGAGGAGCCGATTCAATGACGAGCTCTATGAGCTGTACTGTGATCTCAGCATCGTGCAGCGAATCAGGCTCGCCAGACCCCGGTGGGTTGGCCAAGTCATGAGAATGGCACCGGAAGTCCTTTTAGGCCGTCCACATGGACAGAGGAGGTGTGGTAGGCCCAAACTGAGATGGAGTGATGGCGTTGATGCGTCCACCAGAACGGCCGGGATAATGGATTGGCAGACAACGGCGCTAGACCGTGAGCAGTATCGAGGATTGTTGCAGCAGGTCAAGACCGCGAAGCGTAAGCAAGTAAGTAAATTTTTACTATCCGTACAATCTGAGTTTTTTATCAGCTTATCCTGAGTGTAAGGTTTACAACACTTTTGGATTTAGTAGCGTTAGATGGAGACGTGTCTGATCGCTTTGGACAATACCATTATGTGGAATAAAGTAGGCTCACTCTATTTCCTTTGATGAACTTTAAAGTATATTGAGTCCAGGGGTATTCTAAGGACCACAGTCGACTTTTAAGTTATACTTCATGACGAAGACATTCCCTTTCAAGACTTTTGGCTGGCACGTTCATCGAGAATCCAGTGTGGAAGGAAAAATCATCAAACATAGCTCTTTTCATGGTATGGCCGTAGTTCTTCCAAAAGGTCAATAACGACATGTTGTCGATAACGACAAGCGACTGTTGTGAGAATTACAGTTAGATAATTTCATGCATTATTATTTGAAGTGAATATTTGAACTAAGACGAAGGAATTAAACCAGAGAATGTAGATACACGCACACATTCCACTTGACGCTACGGAATTGACAACTACAAGTTAGGATCAGAATGAATTAGGATGAACTATTTGGATATGTAAAATGAACTCGGACAACGGAATAAACAGTTACAAACTGAACGGCGCGAAGGTTGCACAGCTTTCTTACTTCACACGTCCTATATCACAAACCAGTAGTTTCCGGAGAAATTTTCAGCGGGAGAATTTCGTACATTTTGGTCCTTCGAACCGGATCGTGGTAAAGGAAGTGTACGGCTCATCATCCTGCTATCAAGGGTGATATTCGGTTTTACGGTGTTGTGCAAGTCATCACGGGACGCTTCGCGCCATCGCATATTTCGTTCTTTCGTGTCGTTTTCGGTTCGGTGTAAAGTGTAATATAAAATGGACAGAAAAATCAAGTCAGCGCAGCTGAAGAAACGAATCGCAGTGGAAGGTTTAAAAACGCTGGAACGATTCCAAACGGAGTTTTCATCTGAGCATGCAAGGCAAATTCCAGAAGCGTTGGAGGATTTAGAACGGCACAAGGCAGGGTTCTTCGCCGCGATCGAGAAGCTGGAAGAGCTGGATGAAACCGACGAAGGTTTCGAAACATATATAGTGGAAAGGAGTGATATCGAAAATCGTTGCCGGCAGCTAAAATCATTTTTAAGGGAGCATCAATTAAAGGACGAATCTACGCTGAACGACACGACGGGGTTGGCTTCCTCAACGCTGGCATTTGGCCGGCCTCATGCGCCAAACCTACGTCTGCCCAAAATTGAGCTGCCTACCTTTGATGGAGACCACACAAAATGGCTTTCGTTCAGGGACCGGTTCATAGCCATGATCGACGCGTCTGCCGAACTCCCCTCCATCGCTAAACTCCAATATTTACTTTCGTCACTGAAGGGAGACGCAGCTCTACCATTTGAGCATACACCTTTAACGGCAGATAATTATCCAGTGACGTGGGCGGCACTGTTGAAGCGGTATGATAACTCACGGTTATTAATTCGAGAATACTACCGGAAATTGCACTACCTTCCGGGTGTGCAATCGGTGTGCGTCGAAAGACTGACCCACTTAGTGGATGAGTTTGCTCGATATGTGAACGGACTAGTCAAGCTGAAGGAACCGGTCGAGGCATGGGACACGCCGCTTAGTAACATGCTCTTAATGAAGCTGGATCGTGAGACACTTTTGGCGTGGGAAAAGCACTCTGTCCATTTTCCCAAGGACAAATACACGGATGTAATTGGCTTTGTTCAGGATCGGATCCAGATCCTGAAATCAACGAATAAGTTTTCGAGTGATCAAGACGCTAGTGGGAGAAAGGTGGCCGGCATTCATCGTCAGGAAGGGCATCGCAGATTTATCGCAAATGCGGCTACGTCACACTCGGTTCCTGTAATCCCGTCAGCTCCTACGCAACAAATGAAGTGCCCGTTAGCATGCAGCGACGATCATCTGCTACGCAACTGTCCGGTTTTCAACGCGAAGGATGTCCAGCAACGACGAGAGGTCGTCACAACAAAACGTTTGTGTTGGAACTGTTTGAGCAGCACACATCCAGTCAGAGCGTGCAAGTCAGAATTTTCCTGTCGAATGTGTCGTCATCGCCATCATACTCTTCTGCATCACACTTCAGCAACAGCAGTTACTATGACAGCTCACTCGGATGACGACAAGGTGTTCCTGGCCACGGCACAGATCATAGTTCAAGACGATTACGGTAATGCGCACGAAGTAAGAGCTTTGCTGGACTCGGGATCGATGTCAAATTTCATTTCGGAGGAATGCGCTCGAAAACTGTTGACCAACCGTCAGAAGGTCAATATTGCTGTATCGGGCATCGGAAATGCGGTGCAGCAAGTAAAGGGTTCGATCGTTGCTACAGTTCGATCCAAGACTAGACCCTTTGCAACGGAAATGGGATTCCTGATTCTCGACACGCCATCCATCTCCAACGGGAATGGACGGCCTTTCATTCGAAGCTACACTCACTTCGTGAAGTAAGCATCCCACGGTATACTTCAGTCATACAAGCAATAAACGTGCAACTGCACGTCTTCGCAGATGCTTCGCAGGTAGCATATGGTGCTTGTTGCTACGTCAGAGCAGAGAGCCATTCCAACATTTCGGTGCATTTGGTGGCAGCAAAATCGAAGGTTGTCTCGCTTTCGAACACGAACTCAATCGCTAGGTTAGAGCTTTGTGCGGCAAGATTGGCCATAGAACTGTTCCGGAAGGTCATACAGTCCCTCAAAGGCACGTACGAAGCATTCGCTTGGACTGATTCGATGACCGTTCTACACTGGCTGAACTCTTCTCCTCGACGTTGGAAACCCTTCGTGGCAAACAGGGTTGCTCAAATTCAAGAAGAGACTCGAATCAATGCCTGGAAGCATGTTCCTGGTATAGAAAACCCAGCAGACGATGTATCACGAGGTCTTCTGCCTGACAAATTGTTGAATTGTCATCGGTGGTGGCATGGGCCACAGTGGTTAAGCAGCAAGATGGAGGATTGGCCTGAGAGTGAACCTGCAAGAGAAGAAATCGAATCATCAGAAGAACGAGTTGTCCAACCACGAATCGCTGCAGTGTCAACTATAACCGAAGTTAGCAGCACATTATTTACACGATGCTCTACTTACCGCAGGCTCAGGCGAACTACGGCGTATTGCTTGCGTTTCATTAAGTGTCTTCGGGCAAGCAAATCATCACCTACATCATCGGCCAAACCTCATACCACGATTCAGGAACTCATCGCGTTAGTTCCCCTGCTGACGAAGAGCGAGTTGCTGGAAGCTGAACTTCGGTTGTGTCAGCTAGCCCAGCAGGAAGCATTTTCGAATGATCTTCACGAGATCAAAAACGGAAGAGCTGTATCGCGCACCTCGAAGCTGAAATGGTTGTCACCTTTCTTGGATCAGTCGGGAATCTTGCGTGTTGGTGGCCGGCTTCGCAACGCACAAATGGCAGTGTCGGCAAAACATCCTATACTGCTCTCATCCAAGCATCCTTTGGCGGTATTATTGGCAGTGTCATACCACGAAAGACACTTACACGCTGGTCCGGAATTGTTGCTGTCCACACTTCGTCAACAGTTTTGGATAGTTGGTGGACGCAATTTGGCAAAGACTGTTTATCATCGGTGCAACAAATGCTTCAAGGCCAAACCCGTGTTGGTGCAACAATCCGTGGCTGATCTTCCTTCTTCAAGGGTTTCACCAACAAGGCCTTTTGCTGTGAGTGGCGTCGATTATTGTGGTCCGGTGTTTCTGAAGTCGACGGTTCGCAACAGGAGTGCAACGAAAGCATACATTGCAATATTTGTGTGTTTCTCAACAAGGGCGGTCCACATCGAGCTTGTGAGTGATCTCACAACCACGGCATTCTTGGCAGCATTACGGCGTTTCGTGGCTCGCAGAGGAAGGATAGCGGAACTGCATTCAGACAACGCGACAACATTTAAGGGTGCCGCACATGAGCTTCGTCGCGTCTATGAGATGCTAAAGTGCAGCGATCGTGATCGTCGTGAATTGTTCAACTGGTGTGCGAACGAGGAGATACAGTGGAAATTCATTCCACCACGAGCGCCACACTTCGGAGGGTTGTGGGAAGCTGCAGTGCGGTCGGCAAAGCAGCACCTCATACGTACGATAGGAAGCACGAGCCTCACTCAGGAGGGTATGCTTACCGTGCTAGCACAAGTCGAACAGTGCTTGAATACACGACCATTGATCCCACTGTCCAATGAACCATTGGATATGGAAGCGCTCACGCCGGGTCACTTTCTGGTAGGGTCGAACATGCTAGCTTTGCCGCAGGTTGATAGGAGACAAGTTGCGACAAACAGGTTGAAGGAGTTCGAAGTTTGGCAGCAGCATGTTCAAAGTATTTGGTCGCGTTGGTATCCGGAATACCTACAACAGCTACAGGCCCGCGCGAAACGATTGACTAACCATCCGGTACCGCTAGAAATAGGGCAATTGGTAATAATCAAGGAAGATAACATTCCACCTACCTTATGGCCAATGGGACGGATAATAAGTGTGCATCCCGGAAAAGATAAAGTAGTGCGTGTAGTAACGCTGCGCACAGCGTCAGGAAAACAAATCGTACGCGCAGCAAATCGTTTAGCACTTCTACCAGATCCAATAAGCAGCAATTCAGAAGAACAGGTTGATAGTAGCACTGAGTAGATGAGAATGCAAACCACGCTACTTTGTTTACATTTAGCTGTCAGTGATCATCGTAAACAAACACTCACACAAACACATCTACATTCACACGGAACGTTAGGAATAAGATTTGCATGGAATATCTAATGAATTAGCCGCATGAATTCAGGAATTGCATGAAATTTTAAAGAAGTTCCTTCTTTGGTGGCCGGGAATGTGAGAATTACAGTTAGATAATTTCATGCATTATTATTTGAAGTGAATATTTGAACTAAGACGAAGGAATTAAACCAGAGAATGTAGATACACGCACACATACCACTTGACGCTACGGAATTGACAACTACAAGTTAGGATCAGAATGAATTAGGATGAACTATTTGGATATGTAAAATGAACTCGGACAACGGAATAAACAGTTACAAACTGAACGGCGCGAAGGTTGCACAGCTTTCTTACTTCACACGTCCTATATCACAAACCAGTAGTTTCCGGAGAAATTTTCAGCGGGAGAATTTCGTACAACTGTCATTGCTCATAAAATGCCAGCCAGTTAGATTGCTACCATTAGCAATCAGGCTTTCAAGTCAAGAAGATGAT
This sequence comes from Anopheles maculatus, assembly GCA_002091835.1. Classification (NCBI taxonomy): domain Eukaryota; kingdom Metazoa; phylum Arthropoda; class Insecta; order Diptera; family Culicidae; genus Anopheles; species Anopheles maculatus. The sequence goes on from KZ062229.1 coordinate 157,393, forward strand.
AAAGAAAAAGAACGCGTCGCCTATCTGGGAGATTATTTTTTAAAGCTTTAGTAATCACGAGGTTTAAGAGGTTAAAAAAGAAATAAATGCGTTTTATTAAATTGTGTATTCCAAATATAACTAGCGTTTACTCTGTAGACATTTGGAATGGTTTACGACGAGTTTAAATTCTCCAGAAGAAAGTGGTTACAGGTGTATAGGACTCCTTCCTACTCGTTCACTAGCCAGATATCCGAGGTACAGTCACCTCCTGGGTAGCTAAAAAATTGGAAAACGGAAAATTAAAATCAAAAACCTTTAAATCAACATCAAAATCCCATCCCAGCTTACCGCATCTCGTGAGGCAATCCTGGCCCGTACGGTTCATTTCCAAAGTCGACCAGAAAGTTCTCGTTCAGCTTCATGCCACCATTCTCAACATCGATGTCCAGCTGCACGATGGTACCGCCGGCTGCTACCATCTCCGGATAGAACTGCTTATCCCACGGTGAGAACAAACTGGACGACACGTACAGACGCCGTCCATCGAGCGAAAGCTGCAACATTTGCGGACCACCGAGCAGGCGACGATTCTTCACGTACACCGGTTTCGGTGGTTCGATTAGTTCCGGATCGTTCAGCACCCGTCTTGGGGAATCACTCTGAATAGCGCCACCGAGAAATACTTGCCCGGTAAGGCGTGGATTGGCACGATCGGTGATATCGTACTGGCGCACATCACCGTGACGCCAGTTGCTGAAGTACAGGTACCGGTCGTCCAACGAGATAAGGATGTCCGTCATCATGCCACCCATCATTTCGATCTCGCCATTGTCTGCCTGCACCTGCTTTACCGGCACATCGATCACCTTTTCGGCGGTGTACTCGGACGAGCCGGGTTTCTGATAGAACCGGTACACGTTCGCATAGAACGCACATCCGACGTAGCCCTGGTTCTCTTTCGGGTTGTGCAGGAAGCGAATTTCGAGCGGTGTCAGACCATCGTCCCCGAGGTCGATCGTTTGGAAGAGTTCCCGCTCCTGCCAGCGGTAAAAGTTTAACCGACACCCGTACTGTGTACGATCGTCACAATCGGTCGGATGGTAGCCACGGCGAAATAGTTTCGGTGCGCCCCATTCGGAGGCGACCATCACGTTAAAGTGTGGCTGGTACCAGTAGTCGTACCCGCAGAGAGCTTTCCGATCTCCACGCGACCACGTACCGACAAGCTCGAAGTTCTTGTCAAACTCCACAAAATCACCTTTCGCGTTACCTTCCGCATCACCCATTACCGAGATCATGATGTTGCCGTTCGGGAGACAGTGAGTAGTGTGGGGCGCGGTACAGTTGGCACCCTTCAACACATCACCCTCGATCACCTTGGCCAGCTTGGGTGCTCGTGGATCGGATCCGGTATCGATGACGAAGATACGGTCCGAGTTTAGGCACGGCAGTACCAGACGGTCCCTTGTGGGCACCTGCTTATCGCCCGGAACAAAGTGACAGCTGGAGCAAGTGTTCCATCCACTGTGGTGTAGCTCATTTCTTTTGCTGTTTGTGTACGTGCGATGTACAATCTGAGGGAGAACAATCATCAGATTATCAGCACAAAACGGGAGAACGGTTGGAAACAAATAGCAAACGCCTAACCTGACAGTATGTTGCACTTGCCGGATCAACATCCACCGTGGCAAGGTAGTCTCCGTGTTCTTCCTCCAGGTTCGGCTGCACACAAACAACGTAGAGCAACTTCTCAACCGGACCATTGCGAACGGCATCCAGGGGCGTTGCATAACCCGGACCACATTTGCACTCTACCAAAAGAAAGCACAATCATCATTTGTACCATGCACGGGCATCCTAAATTCAATTCTCCTTCACTTACTTGCGTCACCCATTTTCAGGCCGAGCCTTCCTCCTCTGCGAAGCAAATGCACCTGATAAGCGAATTCCTGTCGGTGATAAATCGTGCCACAGAATCTGGAACACAAACGGACGTCGGGACGTCTTTCACACTCCGAGTTTGACTTACGATTGAGCGAAGACGTTCACGTTCGGCGAGTCGGTTGTTATTGAGTGGTGTAAATTGCTTGTCATGAAATGGCCCAACGACTGGTTTTGAGGGGGCTGCGAAGGGTGGACGCGAACATCCACCAAAATAAACTTGTAAACACAACGCGTTCGCAAGACCGGTTTCTTGCGTTTGTTTGCGTGTGTGTTGGTGTGATCGCTTTGGGGCCTGTCTATCGCTTATCGTTCAGCCACAGTGATGGGAATGTAATTAAGAGGCGATGGAATAAATGTGTCTTTTTAATTTAAAAATTTAAAAGAAGATCAGTAAAGGAAGATTATTCGAGAAGATTCAATTCTTCGTATAATGAAAAAATGTAAATAATTCGATAAAAATATCTCACTCACTGTGGACGATAACGGTTGCATGCATGGCTGTTTTATTTGCCCGAAACATTTGTTTTTGATGCATTGTGGGTTGGAAACAAGCTGCTATTTTGATAAGAGTTGCGTTGCGGTCTATTGTTAACGTATACAATCATGACATGGTAAGAAGCTGTTTTGTTTTTGTTTGATTTGATGCCATCAATTTATATTGATTTCTGCTAAGCCAATGGTCTAATCGTGGCTCTTAGCAACATGTTGCTCACGAAATGTATGTAATTTTTCTGTTCGAAAAGTAGTTGGTCAAGTTCTTATCTAACTTGTTTATTTTTGTAATTGTGTTTCTATTTAATTTAGCGTTTGTTTGATATGCGTGATTCATATCTCTTTCTTAAAAAGTTGTACACTGAACTTCGTGACAAGAGACCTTTCTATACTCTAATGATGGAATTTTTCCTGCTAAGTTTGTTCCGTTCCTTGAATACACTACAATTTATTTATAAGTCCACCATTTGTAATTTTAATATTTGTTGGAGAAATAACCATACATTTGATAGTACTAATCTTAACTCAACTAATAATACTTACTTACTTACTTATCAGGCGATACAACCGCTTCGCGGTCTTGGCCTGCTGCAACAGTCCTCGATACCGCTCACGGTCTAGCGCCGTCGTCTGCCAATCAAGTATCCCGGCCGTTATTTCGGACGCATCTACGCCATCACTCCATCTCAGTTTGGGCCTACCACGCCTCCTCTGTCCATGTGGACGGCCTAAAAGGACTTTACGGGCTGGGTCGTCCGGTGCCATTCTCATGACATGACCAGCCCACCGGAGCCTGGCGAGCCTAATTCGCTGCACGATGGTAAGATCACCGTACAGCTCATAGAGCTCGTCATTGTAGCGGCTCCTCCATTGTCCTTCCACACATACGGGGCCAAAAATCCTTCTGAGCATCTTCCTCTCGAACGCGGCTAAGAGGGTTTCGTCAGTTTTGGACAGAGTCCATGTCTCAGAGGCGTATGTGAGTACTGGGACGATAAAGGTTCTATACAGTCCCAGCTTTGTCCGTCGCGACAGGTATTTTGAGTGCAGAAGTTTCCTCAGGCTACAATTCAACGCCTATGTTGTTATCGGTGCTGACTTTTGACCCCAGATAGGTGAAGTTTTGGACGACTTCGAAGGTGCGATCACCTATCTGTACATCACCCCTGCGTAGATCAGTGTTTGTTAGCAGGGCCGCAGGTGGTGCCACCATCATTTTGGGTTTTGCCTCGTTGATCTCCTAATAATACTTACTCCGAAATTGTTAAAAGAAATGGGGAAAATAACGGTAAATATTTGAAATTAAGATATCTTTCAGGAAAGACAGATAAATCGGAAGATTTTTTATCTATAATATTCAACGGTAATTTGGGAACAGTTAATAGCTAATATTATATATACCCACTCCAAAAGAAAGAAATTGGATAGTATCACACTGCATAATGATAGAAGAAATGCGCATCGTCCAGAAATATGTTTCCTTCTGTTATTATAGTTTTTTGTTGGTTTTGAGCTACTATATCTACGTGTATTAGTATATTTAGTCTGTCAAAGAAGGTCATTACTAGCTATTGTTGATTTAGTAGATAACCAGTTGAGTTCTTGTTCGATACTACATCGACATACGATATTTCATTATAATTATTTTCATTCGTAATAAGTATCTAATTATCTTTAAAGCCTTTTTTCCATTTAGTTTCTATTAAATCCAACTAATAGCTTTATAGTAGTCGCACTATTAAATGCAACATCTGTGTGTCACTATCATTATGATTAACGGCCCCAAAATGTTTGTTTTTTTTTTGGGGTGCAAATAATAATTGTCTCGCCAAACATGAATCTTAATAACGCATAATCGGGGGCAGAGCATGAGTGGCTACCATTGATCGGTCGAGACACACCTGAACGTAAATCATCTTCCATTTCGAACCAGTTTCTCGCACCGCGGGCGCCATATTTACAACCCACCCTTGCGCGGAATAGGGGATGCCGGGAGGTTGTCTAAACATGGGACACTATTTTTAAACCCAAAAGTCGAACAACGTACGCACGTTGGTGGTAGCAACGGTCGGTAGGATTGATTAGCAGCTAGACGCATTCAGAAGCAGCAAAAGGGCAACCAACCATCGGTCGGCATGTGGCGCGTGGCGTGGCGTATCGAAACGCATCTGCCGAGCTTTGGTCGTACGTCGCGTCGTAAAACTCGTGCAACACCGGCTCGTCACAGAGCGCCAAACGTGCAGCACACATTGGCAAGGTTCTTCGTCGGGCGGAAGACGCGTCTGTTAGAAATGGAAACTTGCCACCAAAAATAGCTTGCCTTTATATTGTGGGTTGGCTGCAGTACGATCGTTTGTCCCTTAGTAATTGCGCCGTATATAACGTACGTTATGAAAGGTGGTTTCTGGTGTTTCGACGTGGACGGTCGGTTGAGGTAGGCCCGGTACGATCACTGTCAGTGCACCTGTGCAGTAGCCAATACTAGACGATGTATCGGTAGCTTGGGAATGATCTAATCTGTTCGTTCTTATCATCAAGCTTGCTGTCGCTTAGATGCTTGAGGAAGCCGTAAACTATCGAACGATATTTAACTACGGAGCGTAGTGAAGCTCTGCGAACCTTCTTAGCTTGCATGAATTCTAGCACTAACCGTCTAAGATCTTTGTGTTTAAAATAGCCACGGCTAAATATGGATCACAAAAGAACTCTAAGAGAAGTTATTGCAAACACCCCCACTAGGAATTCCGATCAGCTGTTTACAGGTCTTTGAAGTTCCGATCCCGATCCCGTAATCTAGAGTTCATTATTGACTACGCAATATATTTCAATATATTCAAACAGTTCCTATCGATTTGTTCCAAAATCGCGCCACAGGTCAGCCACGTTTACATACCCTCGCGTAACCGCAAACGATCGTGCGGGAAATAAATAAACCTCCGGCACTAATTTATATCCCGATGTCCCGTACCTCACCATACCGGTTACCATGCATTCTCCATAACTGTATGCTTTCGCGGAACTTGCTTTAAGATAAATCAAGTCGGTGATCGAGCGCGTGTGTTCATTTCGGTGTTGTCTAAATAAACTAATGCTCAGGCATAATGCGTGACTAGAGCAATAGCCACCCTGACGCTAGCCTATGCTTGTGACATATTTCCGAACACTGCCGACGGCCAACGGTTTCCCAAACTAACTAACTAACTGACGCTTGCGCACTGCCCACCGCGTTTGTTCATTTCGCCTGATGAATTCTTCTGTTCGTCAGGTGTTTCTAATACTGCGAATGAGATGTGGCGTTAGTTGATGTTCGCGTGTCGTCGGTTCCTGTGGCAATTTTCTGTTCCTCGTTTTCCGTACGGGGATAGTACGTGCCAGTAAATTGTAACAGAACTTGTTTAAGAAGTGTATTGTTAGTTAGATTGTTTAACAAAGTGAAATAAATCCAACAATCGATCTATGTGAGCGCGTCTCTCAGCGTCCGCAAAACCATTCGCACACGATAAACCATTTGTCCGCAGCCGGTATTGTTGGAGTTTCTTTTTGTGTTTTGTTTTGGTGTGCCGACGGTTTCAACGTCGTGTTACGGGTTCTGTGTGAAATGAGGTGAAGATAAAAATACCATTTCCTGGTGCTGCTGGTACTACTTGAATCGAACTCGGATAGGAAGAAGTCACGTGGTGGTGTTGTAAAGCGTTAGAAGAAGAACGAACGATTGTGAAGTGGTGTTGTGGGTCAAGCACGATAGCTGACGATCTCGAGCTATAACAATGCTGGAAGACGAAGATTCTGATCGGATCGAGAAGATCTGTCCGATATGCAAGAAGGAGGCTAGTAAACGATGCTCCCGTTGTGCCATGGTGTACTACTGCTGTGTGGAACATCAGCAGCAGGACTGGAAGTTGCACAAAGCCACCTGTCATCCATTTAGAGTAGGTTCTGCTGTGTGGGAAGTTGAAGAGTTAATTGAGATGGTGGAGTGTACGTACATGTGTTTGTTGTATGCTGGGTTAGTTAATTTCCTGTTACATCAACTAATAACGATAAATTTTCCACCTCGTTCTTCATCAGATCTGCTCGAATGAACAGTACGGACGGTTTCTGGTGGCAACGCGCGATATTAAAGCAGGCGAGATCATACTGAAGGAATCGCCGCTTGTACACGGACCGGCACAAATTACCGGACCGGTATGCGTTGGATGTTTGCAGGTGAGTAGATGCTAATTCTCTAGAATAGGACAATGAGAGCGTAAGTTTAATTGCCATACATTTATCACGTATATAATGTGTTCCAAATACGATCAGTTTCATTCACGATATCATTTATTTCAATCAAAGCAACAATTGCACGCCTCAAGGTATGCAATCCGTCAACAGAAGTAACTATGGAACCAGTTAACACAAGCGTTTCGAACATTTTTTGTAGTTGATGTTTAGTATGACTTTGTAAAACATACTTTGAAGTTAGTAAAACATAACTAATAACAAAACTCTGTTTGACTGACCGTAGGGACTAGAGGAGAAGAAACATCAAGAATGTGAACGCTGTGGATGGCCCGTCTGTAAGCGATCCTGCCAAGATCAACCAGCTCATCAGGCCGAGTGTAAATTTACGATTGCACGGGGCAGTAAGGTAAGTTGTTTATTCTTCATCAATGTTGAAATCTCTATCACTTGATCACAAAGATATCACAACGATAAGCGAACCTTTGCTCTCTTTGTTGAAGGTGTTAACTCTCATTAACTCATTGCTCGAGAATTCAAATTTTCGACTTAGTTTATTAGTCTTATTGAAATTCTTTGATAGGTCCTTCGGGACTGTATTAATCATACAGTCCAGTCTTCTGTGTTAATTATACATGTAAGATCGATTATCAACCGCCAAACCTGTTCCAGATTTCCATTCAGCACTTCTATGTACCACATCCAACGTACCAATGCTTGATGCCGGTGCGATGCCTGCTGCTAGCCGAGAGTGATCCTGCCCGATGGGAAGCACTGTTGAAATTGGAATCGCACGAAGAAGAACGGCGTGGTTCGGAGCAATGGCGAAACGATCGAGAAGGAGTGGCCAAGTTAATACCACGGTGAGTTTCATGGCTGAATTACTGAACTTGATGCTAAATAATCTGCCCTTCCTTTAGATTCTTCAAGTGTGAAAACAAATGGGATGAGGACGAGATACTGCGTGTCGTCGGCATTGTACAGGTGAACGGACATGAAGTGCCGCTGACAGAACCATCCTCGGTGGCGATCTACAACATGGCATCGATGCTGGAACACTCCTGCCGGCCAAACCTTTCGAAGAGTTTCACCAACCGGGGGGAAGTGGTCATCTGGGCACCGAACGCGATTCGGCGCGGTGAACGGCTCAGCATCTGCTACACGGACGTGATGTGGACAACGGGCAACCGGTTGGAACATCTGCAGCAGACAAAGATGTTCCGCTGTGAGTGCGAGCGCTGTAACGATCCGACCGAGTACGAGACGTACTTTAGTGCGCTGAGGTGTTCCGGGTTTCAGAAGGATTCGAAGTGCAAAGGCTACCTGCTGCCGGTGGACAAGGCACAGTGGACCGGCGAGTGGAAGTGTTTGCGTTGCTCGAAGGAGGTGACGGGTGCGGCTGTGGTGCAGATCCTGGAACGGGCCCGAATGGATCTGGAAGCGATGGAAAAACATCGGGAGGATCACTGCAATAAGTACATGAAGCACTACTCGAAGTGGCTTACCTCGAACCACCAGTTTATGGTGGACGTAAAGATCTCGCTGTCGCAGGTGATTGGAGGGAATAATCCGGAAGCGATCAAGAAGATCCCGTACGATAAGCTGATGAACAAGATCAAGATATGTCAGGATTTGATTGCGCTGTTTGAGAAGATTTGTCCAGGTATGTCGCAGGTCGTTATTGGGCTTGATAGTGATCAGCTATCTCTAATATTTTTCTTTTACAGCTGAAGCTCGTGCCTTCGGAGCGACCCGGTTCGAACTCCACGCAGCACTGGCAGAGCTTGGTCGACGTTCTACGGAGGCAAACAACCCAGCCGCAGCAGCAGTACAGCTAGAGGATTCACTGTACAATGCAACCGAGTGCATACGAATGCTGCTACACGAACCGTCCGTGCTGATGGAAAGCAAAATATGTGCCCAGGCGCGTGTTAATGCCAATACGCTTAAGGCCCTGTTAGGAATCAAGGAATAGAAGATAGAAGTGGCAAATAAACCATAGAAAGAGAGAGAGAGAGAGTGAGAGAGAACGAGAGACAAGAAGCGATATGTTAGGAAAGCAACAGAAAAGTCATAACCAAAAGAGGCAAGCAGCTGCACTTATGCACGATGCTACTTTTGGAGCTTAAGTAAAACCACCGCAAGTGATTCGTAGACAAGGATGTGGGTAGGTGATGTGCACTTCGGGAAATTGTGTGCGAAAATAAACGGTAGCTAATTCACGTTACTGACGTACCTATTAGTATGGCTTTTCGGGATTTCGGTACGAAGGAAGATTTCATACGAATTCTTGGTGTGCTTTGGCGAACGCAATGAATGAATATTGAACAAGGATGTTGTGATTGGTTGTTGGGTGCTTTTGAATTGAACCGTAGCCGGAGGTACTCACGATAGATATTTTACAAACTGATAGACGGTGGTACGTTACCTGTGAAAAAGCAATCGATTCGTTAAATTTATAGAAAAAATGAATAAGGTAAGTGCTCTTGTGGATCATTACCATTGCCTGAAGTGTAATGCATGTGTTGGGGAAGGTGTTTTGAATAGGATGGATAAGTGGGATGCTTCGAAGTATCAGGTTGATAAGTTATGGTTCTGTTTTTTGTTATTGTTGATTTCGTAAAATCAATGTTTTTTAAATCTTAAACAAAAATGTTGGAACTTGATGGAAATTTCCGCAAAACGATATCATTTCGTAAATCTATTGATTGCATACATTTAGGCGCATATCTGGTTTGTTGATATACCAAGCCAATATCTGTTTGTTTTAGCAAATATTTGTTTTGTGGGTGTTTTTTCACCCCTAATATCGATCTGAGTAATGAACTGTTTAAAAATATGTCTACTTTTATTTGCTCTTTCATAACTATTCTGATTTTACGCGTACATCAGTATCGAAATTTCAAATTGATCAATACACTATTTTTATTCTAAAGCGAAGCTTTTTTTTTTCTCCGACTCTACAACCTCTGTAGGTCTTGGCCTGCTATTTCTAGCTTTCTGTGACTTGGTTTTTACCCGTAGCAGAATAGTCAGTCCTGCGTACGGGGAGGCGGTCCGCCGGGATTCAAACCACGGTCCTGCCGTGTGAAGAACGGCGCCGCTATCGGATACACCACCGGGCCGCCCCAAAGCGAAGCTAGGTTGTTCTTATATTCATTTAAAATTAGTCTTATAACTCAAGAGTATATAATGAATTAAGTTATTTAAATTAAATATAAATTATATTCCTTTTTCTGTTTAGATTGTTCTAAACGTTCGTTCTAGTCTTTTTAAATCATTAGTACTATTTTAATACTCTTATTTATTTTTTTGTAGTACTTATGCGTCTTTTAGGAATGCTAAATATTCTCTCTAAAGCATCCCGCGGTAAGCATAAATCTTTGAAATTTTATGTTATTTAAAATCGATAATTTATAATTTATTTGATAACACTTCTGATTGCCAGCTTTAAGTATACATGCAAAAAATAGCTAGTTGCATATATGATTTATTACTAAATAAACTGATTTAAATTTTATGTTTCTTTATAAAAAATACTGATTGCCAAAGTAAGCACATAAGATACTAATGCATTTCAGACTTATTTTCCATTTCGCTTACACGTTCCATATTAAGTGTAAATAGCAGATTTATTGTGTTCTTCATCTTCACCTTCTTTTGCATTTAGCACTTTTTTTGTCAAATATTATATGCTACTACTTTAGATTTGTTATTTCAACATTCGCAAAGCTTGAAGTTGTAGCTAAAGAATGCTGGTTGCCTAGTTTTAGGCGATAGCGACAGAATCGCTTTCATTGCTTCCATTTTCAAATCATCGATCAAGTGTAATCACAGATTTTAATAACGTTGTACAGGAAAACGAATTTCACAACTCGATGCTTTCTCCACTTCGAAAGCAAACAAAAAAAGACATCGTACCGTAATTTCTCTACCATGCAGAAGCGTTCCGACTGATTGAAAACGATTAATTAAGCAGTGTAGTAAGCGCAGGCAAGCAATCGCTATGGTTTGATATTTTCTCACGGTTGGTAACAGATGTTTGACGCTTATTGCTTATCTGTCACACAGCCGCTAACATCGCAGCCCGAGTGTGTCATCGTTTGCTACGCCGAAGTGGTTGAACTAATTTGATAACAATTTCATGGGCGTAAAATTTTAATCAATGCTACCCGACATGAAGGTGTTTCAGTGGGGTTTGTATCTTAATTTCTGACTCGTTCGGAGCTGTCTTCTAACGGGGAGAAAGCGAAAATGAGCTTTTAATGGGTTAACTTTTTTGTGTCAATGGCAGGACGAGTTGAAGGTTTAAAATTGGCCCACCAAAAGTGATGCAACTAATTCCCTTTTCGGGTGGGTTTTAATTTAACAGTTGCAGATTGCTTATCATAACTGGCGATCTGATGCAGGCGAACAGATCTGTATCGTTTCAAGCTTCTGCAGTCACCTCCAAGTGCAACATGTATGCATTCAAATGAGAAAGGTTACGGTTTGTTTTATCAATTTTTCGTTAGATAACGCCTTAGAAAGAGAGAGAGAGAGAGAGAGAGAAAGAGAGAGAAAGAAAGGAAAGAATCATAGGATGTCTGGTGCGAAGGGTGACCGAAACTTTATTCATTTAAAAAGTATTCAATATTGCTCGCTGCGGCTGTTGCCGCAAGTGTTTCCACCGTGTCACCGTGATGAGTGGTGGCCTTTTTTTGCTTTCTTCGGTGTGTGTGTCTTATTTATTTTATAACTCAAAAACTCAAAGTGCTCTCTTCATCGGGGCTGTAGGGTGAATCGGATGAGACCGCAAGAGTAAGGCGCTTTGGAACGAGAAAGCTTTTGACTTATCAACCGAACACCGTTGGAACAGGTTTTATATGCAGTCGCGAACGATGGGGCTGACGCGACGGGGAGTTTCGCCCCGGGATGGTGGGGGTTTTTTCGGGAGTTTTTAATTAAATCTAATTTATGCATAACCAATTGTGGGCTGTGATTAAGAAAACCGAGCGACAGCCGAACGATGCACAGATCGCAGTGTCTTACGTTGTTGGAACGTTGGCGGAACTGGTGAAGCAGTAAAATGGGTTTACAAGTGTAGTGATTGAAAAAGATTAGCGCCAGTCGCTTACTGCTTGTGGAGTAAAAATTTTGACAGCACAAAACAGTAGCTTTAATGTAGCTTGATTGTTCACTTACTTCGTTACTGTTTTGTAAGTTGTTTTGTTTTCCCCGAAAAATATGCAATCCGCATAACAAAACACCAAAAGATAGACACGCAAAGCTTGGCAGTCATTAGACTGTTTCAACTGTGATGCAGTTCGGGCTGAATGGAAAACTCTTTTTCCTTCCCGAGAGCAAAGAAAAAGGAGCAAACAACAGCCCTTTAAACGTACGTTTACATCCAAAACACAACAAATAGATTAAGCCAAATGACACAAACAAACCGGTGTCTACATTACAAACCCGGAACCTGATCATCATCCACACGGCCGGTACAGCACACGAACAGACGCAAAACGTGATTTACCCAGCGTAAATGGTTTTGCATTCACGGCTGCGAGCTGCATTAGCCCTTACCGTACCGTGTGCCGTTTTATTTTCTGTTGTTCTATTTGTGTGTGTGTGTTTTCTTTTTCTTGAATTTCCCCAATGCGAAATTCACATGAACACTGCACACGATACATGCACGAACCTGTAGTGCAAACGTGTGGAAAATAATAATTCAATTTATTTACTGCTCCGCTGGTGTGCTTTCAATAGAATGGGCACTGCTGGACAACAAAAAGTGGTGCGGGATAAAAACATCTGTTTATCTTTATGCCCTTTGAAGCTGTTGATGTGGAGCTAGTGGACGGTAATGGAGGTAAAGAATGCAAAAAAATTGGAAAAATAATTTTCAGTTTTGAAGAATGATTTCATTAAAACAGAAATATGTGTAAATAAACAACAGCAACACACCGTTGATGTTAAACAATTGCAATGGTGTAATGTTTTTGAGAGTTTATACAATTAGCGGTTAAATTGGGCATACAAAACAATTAATTATCTATTTTTTTGTTGGAAAAAATAGCATAACATCTGTACAAAAATATAAAATACGGCGTCCAACCGTCATATTGGAAAGTAAATAAATAAATAAAATTTGTACAAAAGCTTTTTTGAATAAGAATTTCCAAAGATCGATTTGATTGAACGTTTACGAAATGAAATTGGTCCTTTTGTTTATTAGGTTGGACCGTCTCTAGTTTAAAAATACATTTCGTTTTGCGTTAAAATGTGAAAAGCATACATTTTTAAGAAGAATTGAGCTCTATTTGCATACATTTGGACGGATACATATAATCGCTATAATCAGCTATATAAATTATAGCTGTGTTTTTGTGCTTTCCTAATAAAAATTAATCATTTGTAAAGCATCGAATTTTAATATTCTAATTCTACAAATGTTTATGATTTTTGTTTTATTTTGAAAAACTACAGTATGGAGACACAAAATATTTGGGCTTACAAATGGGCTTATTGCTGCAAAAGAACTTTCTAAAGTGATTCCTTTCCATCGAAAGCAGCACAGAACAAACCGTACAAACCGTTCCCAGCAGACACCCGGCAGTGGACAAGCTGGCCACCTAACTTTTCCATCACACAAAATAGGAGTGGATTTGCGGACACTCTTATCCTTTCCCTTCTCCGGACGGACAATGGACGATAAGGATACGTTCGATCGAAGACACACACACTGGTACGGTGCGACATTATTGCTGTCTGTGGTGTTGGTGCACTTCCGGAAGGTTGTTTCGTAGGTTGGAAAGCAAAGGCGCTCGAGAAGAGTGTATATAGAGAGCGAATGAGAGAGAGAGAGCACTATACACGTTCCCACAAGTGTCCTGCCGGTGGGACTTGGACATACACGACACGGAACCGGCAGCATTCTAACACCCTGTAATCCGAGTGTTATTCCCTAGTTATTATTGGAAAGAATATTGAAATAGGTGCTCACCGCAGACCTCCCGACCTCCATCAGCTGCACCGATGGGAATATAATATACAAAACTTTTACCTTCCCCAACTGCTGCCTTGCTGTCAGTTCAGTTATCGGTTTCTGCCCGCAGATTGCATGTGTATATAAACAAGGGGTTTCGAGAATGGTCCCGGTGCAATGGTAACACAGACGGATGCACACCCTCTATCCGTCTATCAGTTGTTTTAGTTGTTTACGCTTGTATGCCAGTGCCCAGGGAAAGGAAGTCTATAGCATCTTTCATTCGAATGATATGACAACCATGCTCAAATATTTGACCAATCATCCGTGCCGCATGCAAGTAGTGTGCCTTCCGGAGAGTAACGATGGGAACGTTTCAACCACTTTTACGGGTAAGTCATGTAAAGCGAAGCTATCAATTGTAAGTGGGTTGTACAGGGATGACAATTGTGGTAGTTTAATTGCATTGTAATTAGGTCAGGACATAACGTGTCGGCTGATGGTAGGAAATATATAGTTAGGCGAGAAGTGTAGGGAAAAGGTTTGCTTACTGTTAATAGTCGTTTTATACTTTTGTTTTAACCTTCTGACCTCGTAAAGATGATTTTTTTTCATCTATCTAATATTAATGTACGTTAAATTTATAAGTGCGCCCGAAAGTATGCAATTCGCGTTGTACATTAATAATATTTTTCGCTAATAGTGCCGACCGTAAAGTAGTTTAGGTTTCAGAAAACTAACTCATAAAATTTATCAAATTCCATACCAGCGTCCAGATAGTTGAACATCTCATCTAGCGAAAATAAATTAAATGTAGCACATCATCCTTCAACCAAATATCCTTCAAGGCTTCTTTTCCATCTGGTCAGCAGTTTATCTTACTTGCCTACCTTCTCGAGCACCAAACTGTACGAATCGTCGACATATGTTACCACTGCTTTCGATTAGATCGCACAACCCTCGCAAAGCATGCTGGCCCTGTCTGTTACTTGCCTGGCGTTGGACCGAGAACGAACGCGTGTGAGTGCGGGGTAAGAATAGGCTGTTTTAATGTTCGATTTGAGCTGACGTGGAAAGAAATGTTTGACCAGAACACACGATAACAGAATCGTTTTTTATCGGAAAAGTGCTTTGGTAGGCTAGCTGATAGCAGAAAGACGGAACATGGTGATTTAATTAACCGAATCGATTTAGCACAAAAAAAACGAAATGTTAGATAATGTTATTAGATACGAATTAATTACAAAGTTGTTTACCAAAACCCACAATAAGCACCTTCTATTCAATCTAAATAAAGCTTCTATGGATAATTTGCAACACGATTGCATTAGAATATTATGCTTCGGATATGTTTGGACTTTGCATCACCTTGAAACATCGTCCGGAATCGAAACAATGGCGCCTAGAGCGATTCACAAATTAGCATAATCAAGCAGCACTGGTCGCAGTCACTCGGGCAGGGTGTGAACCGATAAGAGCCGATTTCTTATCAGGGCTTTGCAAAGTAAATCGGTAACTTGACGAGCATCCCGTAACGCGATTGAGCGAGTGCATGAGCAAGCGTTGCTGTACCGAACGAGCAACGATCTCGATTTGAACGGGAAGATCGATGTGCAATTTGCTGGACAGCTTCGGAGTAATCCGGGCCAGTCAGGTAAGCTTAGTGGGGCATGAAATTTAATGATCCGTAAAGCGTTCGCTGTAAGCTTTCTCCGGCCGGCTTTAGCCTTTGCATAGCGAGATTGATATCGGTGTGGTGGGTGGTTGTAAATCTTGGCCGAATGGAAATGATTGAGGGGGTTTTGCTGGCAAAAGGTAATGCAAGGATGGGATGCGGTCGATTCGAGTGAAGGAATTATTCCATAATCAATAGTGTATGTTAAAAGGAAATTTGAAAAGCACCAGGCGTCTCCATGCGATTGGCTTAAGCGTTTAAAATACATTTTACAGATGGTTTATTAAGTTTTTAAAGTGGAACGAGTGACGAAAGAAAATGTATGCTACGGTCTTTAATAATCTTTAAACAAATTTCTTCTGTGGTAGCTTTAAAATCCTCTAAACTCGATCATAATGGTAAAATAATATTTTTTTTTGTGTAGGAATGGTTAAACAAAAAACAAAGAGACTTGGTTTAGACTAAAGCATATTAAGATAATAAATCAACCCACACATAGTTTACTATTATTTAATCAAAAAGGGGAAAAAACAGGAAATAATACAATATTTTTTCACGAAAAGTACAAACTACCAGGCGTCTCCATCGCGTTGGTCGACTTTTGACATATTAGCGCTGCAGCACAACGATTCTGTAGGAGCAATTAGACCACTAAAAGGTTTAACACTCCTTCACCCCATCTCCGATTTACTTATACCACTATGTTTAATTCAGCCAAAACCATATGTTGAAAGCAAACCATTTAAGCTTTGCCCCACTGTTCAACCCCTTTTTCCACTAGCTGTGCGATAAAGCTGGTGCTGTGCTAGCGTATGCTGCAGACCGGAAGAAGCTATTGTGTGTGCGCGCACAAGAATGAATGGTTGATCGAGTGAATCTGCAGCAGCTGTCCCCGTACTGGGTCACACTGTGCAATATCAGAATCACGACAGCATCACCGGGTAGGTTTCGGGGTTCCTTTCGGTATTTTCACTGCACTTTCCACTGCTACTGACCAGGCCGGTGCTGCGTACTTTGCTGAGTGAAAGGCCCGACCGGCCGACCGTACAGGGCCGGACCAGTAATGAATTCGTAATTGAAAAGTGAAGCGGAAAGATTGCAATTTAACACTGGCCGGTGGCAAGTCTTGCAAGATCTTTACGATGCCGAATGGCGTCCGTATGGAAGTTCTGCCCGGTTTGCGGTGATTTCAAACACCACTGTCAGCGTGTTTCGGAACGGTTATGATTCGCCCGGTATCATTTCGGTTCGCCGTACGTTGGATGATGTGATCGAAAGGAATTTTGCGCTGCCGGTCGATCGATCTTGGTGCAAGTATGCCGATGCAATATTGTTCTGTGTCACTGCTTAGCTCTTGGGAATTCGTCCGCTCAAATGTAGAATATTATCAAATTTGTTCTTCGACTATATGGTAGAAATTTATTATGCTTTGTTAGATTTGTAAGATGATGAGCACGTTTTTCAACAGCTTTCGTCGGGAATACTTTATAAATGTCACATAGGTTGCATAATTTTAGGTGTATTCAATACAATTGTTGCTTATACGGTTATTTCTAGTTTTTCAAACTAATTTATCAAACTACGAGGCAATAGTGAATCTGATTTCGAATAATTAATGCATCATCCTTTTCTAAATAGTGATGTAAAAAAAAAACAATCTGTTGAATTAAAGCAGCAGATTTAGAGGTGAAATGTAGCGTAGAGAATCTAGTAAAATGTATTGCATAGCTTTAGGCTCTGTTTCAATATTGAGTTATTTATTTGAGCTTTCACGGGGACGTAAAGCGCTATCAAAAAAAGGCCAGAAAAATCAGCGTACCAACTTATTATCAACAATTCTGCCGATAAGTGTATGCCCTTCTTTCAGATCGAAATAAAAGCTTTAATCCCAAAACTAAAACAAGAGAAACAGTAATCGAAACAGAAACTATCAGCTATCCCCGAAACCCCGCACGAAATCGATGCACCGGGTCAAAACTTTGTACCGAACTGCATTTACATTTGCAGCGACCAAACGCTCGATGGTCTGGTCGGTTTTCATCTGTGCAATTTTTCATTTCGACACTTTGGTTTGTTCGGTTTGGGATTTGCTGGGCAGTTTGTGTGGCGGTGGCTCTCGATAAGCTTTTGCTCCGTTAGAAAAGTTTGTTAGGTGTTTTCCGATTTTCGAGCTTCGGTTAGTTTGATCCAGCGCTACATTTTACGCCAGGGTATGTGAGATGTGTGAACAGTTTCAGTTTGTTTTTAGTAGTGGTTTTTGTTCCTTAAATATGTTTCGTAGAATGTATTTATCGGTAATATAGACAAAGTATCTGCCACTAATTATACTTCAAATGCAAAATATATTTTTTTTAAGTTAAACAAATCAAATCAATCAATACAGCTCTGTGAAATACGCAAGCTACGCCTAAATGTATGCAAACTTATATCAAACCATGTGGAGGAGTACACCGAAAGTTAGGAGATTCTTCTTAAAAAATATCATATTTCAGCCATTCAACGCGAGTTGTAGTCCAGTTTGCAAACCCCTGAAATAGTTGCCTACACCGAAAAAAGAAGGTAAAACAAGCCGTGGGAGTTAAAAATGAAACTTCAATCAAACCCTCGAAACCGGCCATATCGAAACGCGTATATCGATAGTTGATAGTTGTTGAGAAAGTTGTTGAAAAAGTTGTTATACATTTTGGACAGTGGGAAACTTTGATCCGGCAGCGATCGAAAAATGTTTACGCTTCTGCAGCAAGTTTGCAGGATGTAAACACAGACTTTTGTTGTTGTAACTGTTGATGTTGCTGTAATTTGTGCAGGACCTCAGTGGAGGCGCTCGATTGAGAGGAAGGAGTTTGCCGTACATGTATTTGTGATGTGACGATGTACGGTTGTCTAATGACTGGTGATGGTTCGAGCTGCTGGTTAGCAGCTGGTACGTGCCAACCTTGAATGTATGGATTGTGTGCAAGCTTAAAGATGAGAGGAACTGATAGTTGTGTGTGGGGTTTCTTTTGAGGGTCTGCCCAACTCAATCCACTAACACAGATCCACACCTGGTGCATTATTGACCTACCAGATACTCCCAACGGTGCTTGGTTTGTAAGTGAGACTGAGCTACCGGTAAGTTAAATGCAAATATTTTCCAACCTGCAATCAACAGCGCTAGTGTAGTAGAACCATTTTCGTGTCCCACACGCACATGCATGGCTTGTTTGGCCCGAAGGCTAAATAGAAGTCCGGTAGTATTCTGTATCGTCTCACGCTTTCTCTCTCGGTCTTCCAATCCGATTGGGTAAAAACACTAAATTGCCTGGCACGGTTGTGTTTTCTCAAACTCTGTTTTGGGTCTGCTGGTCAGCCCTGAAGAAGAGTACTTTCGTTTTACGGAACCGAGGAAAGCGAGCTTCGTCCATGTGCGGTGCATAATCGCATTAATTAGGATTTTGCAAACTAACTAATGCAAACGATCCCATCATCAGGCATCAGAGCCATCGTCTCAAAGTTCGGCGAGCGGTTGGATGTGAGGCTCACCGTCTTCTTGTCTTCTGCGGGTCGACTGCATCTTGTGCAGTAAAGCAGCTCCTAATTGGAGAAGTACGTAGGTGGAAGGAAGGAATTTTTCTTTCCATTTTCCATACACACACTCACACACATACACACCGTTGGCAATTAGACTGGTTTTGGGCATTGAATTTCCTTACCATTTCGATTGGAAACAGGGGCCTACGGCTTATGCTAACGATGATGACCAGCAGTTTTCTATGGGAAGAGAACTCCCGAACTGCAAGCGGTCCAATTGATGCCGGCGGGGACAGTTTTTAGTAGATGAAAATTGATCTTGAAAATTAGTACCGTGTGGGTATATGATGATTATGATGCACTTTACGAAAGCAAAATATTTGTCTTGTTGAAACAAGAATATCAAGTGCTAAAATT
>KZ062230.1:0-74585 GCA_002091835.1 Anopheles maculatus
TACCAAGCAGTGCGTGTACAAAAATCCACGTCATTAGGCACCCGTGAAAGGCAAACCCTAGCAAAGAAAGTGCGTGTATAAAAATCCACGACGTTAGGCAACCTGGAACCATCAAATTTTCTGATACCTTCACTCTCGTCCCTCGCAAAAGTCCTGATGACGACCCCACCGGCAAATATGCCAACACCAAACCTCCTTGGTGTCAACGACCTAGGGTATCAATTCGACCGGTCTACACCTTTTTTGGACCGAGGCCGAATCCCTGGCATCGTTAAAGAACTACCGGACTTCTTAGGAAATCCAAGAGACCTTTCGGTCTGGATCCTCGACGTAGAGGACTGTTTAGAATTATTCTAACGTATTTAACCAATTCGCGGTAGTATTTTTCATGTTCCTCATATGACGCTTCGATTTTCTTTCTAAACACTTTACACTGTGCTGCTGTCAAGGTCTTTCTTTCCAAATTGTTCTGCATAAGGATTTTGTTAATACGAACCAATTCTTGGAAGGCTAGATCGCACATGTATATGTTGGCTTCTGCTTCTGGGGACGCTTTCACTCGCGGGTTGGGTACTTCCATCTCTGGCAATGCATTTACGGGATGATAATCGGCTGCTGCTGCATCTGAAGATGTTTTCACTGGCTGGCTGGATACATCCATGTTTGGCGTAGCATTTACGGGCGGATCTTCACGTTGAATACGAGGTGTATGCTGCATCGGATGCGAACGAGGTGGTTCCGACACGCGAGGTGTTCGCGTTGCGCGAGGTGTTCGCGAGCCACGAGCTGTTTGCGGCTGACGGGATGTCTGCGGCTGACGGGATGTCTGCGGCGTTGGTTCCATTATTCAATTAACAATTCACGGTTTCACGGGTCAAATCCGGTTCGGTTGGACCAAAATTATGTTCGGTTCTTCACTTTATTTCGATAGCTCACTTTATTTCACACGCTGGCACAGTTCTGGCTTCGGTCACGGGCGGGTATAACAATTGGACCTTTTTCAGGCGGGATTAACAATGGAACTGCTTCTTCTTCGCGCGCACGGATAGCGTCCCTCTGGTGATGGGCAGCATCAGGATGAGGTGATCCGGTCCGGATTAGAAAAGAATTGAAGCATTCCGTTCTGTGTCGGACGGAACAGAATGTTTGTGTGAATAAAGCAAGATTACTGAACTTTGGTTTGAAAAGAAATTGAGCGACTTGTTGTGCTCCCCTTAATCGGATACTACCGCCGATTTATAAAGGATTTTGCAAAAATTGCAAAACCGCTAACCTTACATTTCAGAGGGGAAAGGGAAACACCTTCCAACAAAAAAATAGAGTTAAATGAAGATGGAAAGAAGGCATTCATGGACCTTAAAACCATTTTAGCTTCGAGTGACATCCTGACTTACCCGGATTTTACAAAACCGTTTTTAATAACGACAGACGCATCCAACTTTGCTATTGGAGCCGTACTGAGTCAAGGAGAACTTGGCAAAGATAGACCCCTACATTTCGCCTCTCGCACATTAAGTAGAGCAGAAGAAAATTACTCTACCACAGAGAAAGAAATGCTCGCCATCTATTGGTCACTTAAATTCTTTAGAAATTACATCTATGGACAAAAGTTTTCCATCATAACAGATCATCAACCACTTACCTTTTCTCTTTCGGCAAAAAATGTAAATGCCAAACTAAAACGTTGGAAATCTTTTCTAGAGGAACACGATTACCAACTAATTTACAAACCCGGGAAGACAAACGTTGTTGCAGACGCACTCAGTCGACTGCAAACACACTCTTTAACGCCTACACAACATTCAGCGATTGATGACAGTAATAATTACATCATTTCGACAGAAGCACCCCTTAACGCTTTTAAACTACAAATAATCATAGAAAAATCAAACACTAACCCAGACACTATTGTGACCTCACCATTCCCTGGATACAGACGAATCACTATCAAAAGAACAATGTTCAATGAGCAAATTTTCATTTCCTTAATGAAAGAATTTTTTGAACCTAATAAACAAATAGGGCTATCGACTTCTGAAGACATACTAGGACAACTTCAGGAAACCTATAAGAAATACTTTAGTCAATCTAAACTTATGAAAATTAAATTCACTCAACGATTTTTAACTGACGTTCCTAATGAACTCGAACAAGAAAGGATTATTGAAAATACACACAACAGAGCTCACCGCGGTATTGACGAAAACAAACAACAAATACTAAGGAAATATTATTTCCCAAAAATGTCACAATTACTCCGAAAATTCGTATCCTCATGTGACACCTGTAACACGACGAAATACGACAGACAGCCCATGAAAATTCAAATCCAAGAAACACCTATTCCTAATCACCCTTTCGAAATCCTACACATTGACATTTATCAAATCGGAAACCAACTATTCCTATCAAGTATCGACAAATTTTCAAAATACGGCCGCATGATTCCAGTAAAGTCTAGGCATACGGTACATCTACGCCAAGCATTTTTCGATACGATTACATCAAATATAATTCCATCCTCAGTTGTAATAGACAACGAAAGAGCCTTTATCTCAGCAGATATTAGAGGAATGATGTTAGAGTTAAACATAAAAATTTATTACACTCCAACTAATCAATCAGAAACAAACGGCCAAGTAGAACGTTTCCATTCCACAATTACCGAGATGTATCGTATCCAGAAGAAAGCAACCCCTAATTTGTGTAGCAAGAACATTGTCTGTATAGTCGTCGAAAAATACAATAATACTATCCACTCTTCTATTAAGAAAACTCCGAAAGAAGTATTGTTTGGTATAACAAGTAACTGCCATTCCCCAGAGGAACTAAATGATATCAGAACCAAAAGATACGACGAAATTGTAACCAAATTGCAAGAAACTCAACTTAAAATGCTTGAAAAACACAACAAGAATAGAGTCGAACCCCCAACTTTGGAAATAGGAAAGCAAGTCTATGTGAAAGATAAAATAATCCGAGCAAAAGATAAGGACAAGTTTAAAAAGCATTTTGTTCAGAAAAATAAGAGAACAACATTTAAAAACCAAACTAATACAAAAATGTACAAAGGAAACGTTAAAAATATTAACATCTCCCAACCCTGACTAACCAATATTGTTAACCTTCTATTCCAGAATCCCTTCTATACTAGCATCTATACAGATTATCAACGTAGAGAAAAACCCTGTTGCAATTATTAACCTAGGGAAAGGAAAAATTGTACAAGGACACAAGAAAATTATACACACTATAAACGTTACACTAATCACTACACACATTTCAAATCTTCAGGAAATTGTAGAAGATCCCTCTTCAAAGTTAGCGTCGATAATCGCTCACAAAATAGAAACCTTAAAGGAAAATCTTGCTAGAATTCAACCGATAGAAAAACAAAATGTTAAAAGAACTAGAAGATGGGACGCCTTAGGGACCGCCTGGAAATGGCTAGCAGGATCCCCAGACTCAAACGACCTGAAAATAATAAACAAAGGAATAGACGAACTAATATCGAACAACAATTTACAAATTGTAATTAATAAGCAATTAGAAGAGTCAGCAAATAACTTAACACAGCTCATAAGGAATGCTAGTTACATTGACGAAAATAATATCATCAGATTATCAAAGGATTTAGATCTAATTCAAGTAATGTTTGGTCTTGATATAATGAACCACGAGATAGAGGAAATAAAACAAGCAATAATATTTTCGAAGGCCAATATGCTAAATTCTAACCTATTGAGTACAGGAGAAGTTAAAATAATCGAAGATAATCTTAAGCAACAAGGTATCAGCATCGACTTCCTCGACGAAGCTCTTCTGTACGCATCAACATCTGTAGCAACGAACGCAGACCTCATCCTCTACATCATCAAGATCCCAAACTTCAGCGCAACCACCTACGATAACCTGAGAATCGAACCAATCATCAAAACCGGCGAAAGAATTCTTGTACCTGGTAACCTGTTCTTCCGCAACAAATCTTCCCTCTTCGTGCAAACCAACCCGTGTCCAAAGGTAAAAAATCTCACTATCTGCAAGAGCGAGGACTTAAAAGACATCTCCGACGACAAGTGCATTGCCAACGTCATGAAAGGTCATAACAGTTCTTGTTCATACGAAGTAATCCAAAATCACCCACCAGCCATATTAATGGGAGAGAGCAGCATCCTGTTGAATGACGCCAATGGAAAATTGGAAAACACCTGTGGAACCATGAATCGAACAATCAGAGGTTCGTATATCGTGTTATTCGAGAACTGTTCCGTCTCTTTCCAGAACACTTCTTTCACCAATACAGTCGAAAAAAGGGTAGATCAACCATTCTTCGGAGCCTCGACAGATCTATTGATCTCAAAAACGAGCACCATCGAAAAGGTATCAATAGATGGAGTGCATCGACTGCATTTGACGAATTTGAAGAAGTTGCAAAAGCTGGAATACACCACCACGACCACCACATGGTTCCTCCGAATAGGCTCATCCCTCATTGGAATCGTATTACTGTTGAAGGCATTCCAGAAATGCAAAAAGAAGTCCAATGCCAAGGTATCAATAAGTGAGAAGGAAGTACATCTACATTTCCCACCAACACTTGCGGACACGTTCAAGAGAGTTTGAACCAGGCGGTTCAAATCTTCAAAAGGGGAGCAGTTACCGGCAATTGAAACAACTCCACCAAAAGTCCAGACACCGAAATTCCCGTTCTCACGGTTGGACGCCGAACCCGAGCAGCTATTGGAGAACGCTGACGCTATCGCCACAGTCAACGTTCCCACGGAAAGGGCAACCTGAACGCGCTGCACGTGTCGCTGCCAGACGCTGACGCAGCGAAGAGCACATCGCGGGACGCGTAGGAACCGTTTATAGAAATTAATAAAAATCAGTTCTGTTCCAGCCTGCAAGGTGAAGACTTGTTTTTTACTCTTAGGGAAAGAAAACGATAACTTGCATAACAAAAATACATGTTTCAGTAGAAAGTTTGCGTCACAAATGTGTATTGATAATGCAATAGTGTCAACAAAATTAAATTCTATTTCAGAATTAATCATTTTTAAACTTAATTTTATGCATTGTTATAAAACTGTCATTATTGCTATTTTTGAATATTTATTATACTGACATCGTCGAATTTAGGACGTTTTCCGAGTGATTTGACTCTCGGGAGGCAAAATTTTAACACCTAGGTGGATTTGTGTAAAAGGGCTCCAAATTATTGCCACTATTGTCTTTTCCCGAGCCTTTTCTCTACTGCTCGCTTCGGCCCCTTTTCCCCTATTTATAATATTGACAAAGCACAGCGCCACTAACCGTAAACACGGGGTACTCACCAGCCAGGCCAGTCAAATTTAATTTGACAGACACGTTTCATAAACAGATTTAAATAATTGTCCAATAATCTCCCTCGTATACTTCTTCTTTCTTGGCCTTACACCTCTTATGGTCATGCCTGCCATTTCTGGCTTACTAGACTTATTGTTACCGCATAGTTGGATTGTCA
Source organism: Anopheles maculatus (assembly GCA_002091835.1). NCBI lineage: Eukaryota > Metazoa > Arthropoda > Insecta > Diptera > Culicidae > Anopheles > Anopheles maculatus. The sequence goes on from KZ062230.1 coordinate 5,504, forward strand.
GTCTTCACTATGGGGGAACGGCCCAGATGAGACTTGAACCCCGGTCCTGTCGTGTGAAGATCGGCGTCGCTGTCGCATCTACCACCGGGCCGCCCCCCTTGTATACTATATTGCTAAATAATAACTTTACTCACAATAATGAAAATAAAAAAGATGTGCAAAAACTCCTGTTTATCTCATTTCTTTTCATGAGTCCACGTTTGCCCACCTTCGCACCAATTTAATGGAACAAATTTCGTCAAACGGTTAGCAGCGCCCGTACAAATTCACCCCAATAATTCGGCGGGAAAAACAATCCTTGTAATTAATATTTTTATGATCATCCACTAAAACCGGGAACATCCTCAGCAAAGGGACTGAAATCGCTCAAATGTGGAATCAGCTTAATTGAATTACATCTCTCCTGAGTGGGAGCAAAAGTAGCGAAAAGGTCACTACCGAAAAAGGTTACAAGGCGCCTCCATTACGGGTGTAATTACGTGAAGCGACCATAAAGTTGCAGCCTGTACTTTCCGCCTGTTTTACTTCAATTTTCCTTCCGCTTTCCACGATTTTACCAACCATGCTGCTACGGTGTATTCTAATCAATTAACGCATCACCAAACGGTAGGCAGCGTTACGCAAAGGTGGCAGGCGCCTTCTTAGGAAAAATAAAACACCGAACGAAAAAGCGATAGACGTGAGACGTGGTCAACACCTTCGTGCTGGTTTGCGAGAGAAGCCCAATACGAAAAACTAGCGCCCACCCAAAAGGCAAATTAAACCATTCAAATGATCATAAAGTGTGCAAAAGTTCATTGCCAGCACCATAAACAAAGTCATTACCGGTTTTAGTTGGGCCATCGGGTTCTTTTCGCACCCTCGGGGGTTGGTGTGTCCGTTTTTTTTTTCGGTGTTTTTTTTTTCGAGGCACATTTCTTCTTTTTCTCGCTCATCAACCGGACGATCAATGAATGTCCATTTGAGCCGAAAGAGGTCTTTTTTTGTTCCCTTTTTTTCGCTTTGTGTTTGTTGTTATGTGCCTTAAAAACATCATTACGGGATGAAACGGTCAAATGCAGAAAGTTGTCTCTTAAACACATGAACCCCCAGGATCTGGGTAAAAGGAAAACAGTGGCAGCCAAAATACTGTGGCAGATAAGCTGTTTTTTTTTTTCAACTGTTTTTCTCGGGCTAACTCTTTCCTGCAGGGTTCTGTTTCGGTTAGGTAACACGTTTAAACTTTTCGCGACCGTGTGCTGGTTGTTTTTCTTACGGATTAAAACCCCGGAACCAGCAGGACCAACTTTTGGGGCGCACAAAAACAAGCCAGCACGAAATTTTGTTTTCCTATTGCGTTAACAAAACTCCCGGACCAGCTTTTGCACCAACGAAAGAAGATAAACGCCTTAACTACCTGCGTTTTTTTGCAGATTTTTGTTTGTTTGTTTCGTTTTCTTCTTAAAGCTTACCCAACCCTGCCCGTTTATCGATGCGGAAATGTTTCAAACCTGGACTAGGGAGCCCTGTGCCGAGAACGAAGAAATTTATCAACGCCGGTTCAACGTTCATGCTGGAACAAACACAAACAAAGTACAAACAATGCAATCAATGAGCCGTGTGCGTGTTACCTCAACAAACACCCACCTGAAGAAACAAACAAAACAAAACAAACAAAAAAACAACGAAAGCGTCGGAAAACTCCGGGAAAAACGAAAGTGCGAATAATGTGCCGTAATACTTTCGATTAGGGGCCACACCCCGCGAACGACCGCATCCCGTGCTAGTCGTGGCTTTTTGCTAAAAAAAATAATGATTTTATTTGCACGCGTAGATTAAGCGTTTTGTTCAAAACCAACCAAAGAAAAAAAAACAACGCTAGTGGAACAAAGAGAACTTTCCGAAGCGTGAGGTTTCTTTTTTGTGTACCACGAGCATATTCTTTTCCTATTCCTATGGGAGGTGATCGAGCAGAAATGAAAGCCTAGTGAGACTATAAACGGGTGAATAACAAAAGGTTTTAGCAGTGTATTTTTTTCGAGTTTGTTATATTTTATCAAATTGATGGTATTGAACCATGAATCTCAACCGGCCGGTAATTTGTGTTCTGCTTTTTATACGCTTTTAACAATGCAATTAGTGTTATTCTTTTCCTCTTTTATTTATGTTTGTTCTTGTGTTATTTAGAAATATAAAATAAATTGGGTATCATATTGCATACTCACAGGAGTTCTCATACATGACATAACTTGTAAAAAATAAATATAAAAAGGGAATATAGAGATTCAATTACTGTTTATTTATGGTTTCAAATGAAAAAATTAAATTTCATTTCAAATTATAAATATGTATTTCTCTTTTATTTAAAAAAAAAATTATAAAAACCACCAATAGTTTATTAAACGTTCATTCGTGCCTACCAATCAATACATGGACGATAATTGGCCTTTACTGGTAACTGATTTCATTCTTAAAATCATGTATATGGTCAAATTACAATTGTTTTTGCGTTGAAAAATTCTAACGAAATAGTAAAACAAAATCACATTGCATACATACAGGAGTGCAAGCCACATTACGACCATGCTAAAAATGGCTAAAAGTCAAAATATTCAAACATTCTACCAATATTTCAAATCAATTTTGTGTCATCAATTGAAATAGTCTACCATTACTCCCTAACCAATGACTTCTTAATGTAATGGAGTCTTCTGGTTTATTTTTATCGTGTACAAGTGTCCAAAAACTTTAACAACTCACATGAAACTTTCTTCTTAGAAACGATGCAAAAACAACAAAAACACACAGATGAGCGACATTGATACAAAATGACAGTGTTAAATTATCAGATTGAATAAATGAAAGTATGTATATCAGTATAGTTTGAAAGAAAACAGGTTTAAAATAAACGAAAATTTATGTATAATTTCATACACTAAGCTGATTTAAAAAATGACTCAATGTTAGTATTAATACAGAAGTCTACACTACTAAAAAACATCATCAAAATGTCTCTTCTAATTCTTTTCAGCATTCGCTTGTTCATTAACGAAAAATTATAGATTTTTCATCAAGAATTTTCTTTCCCCAACATCTTGCTTTAGTTCCCCATAAAAGCATAACCCAAATGAGCGCATTAAACGACATACATCGTAAACACGCATCGATCTGGCATCTTAAACCTTCTTTGTTGTGTACTTTGTTCGATACATCAACTTCCTTGGCCTCGATACTAAGCTAGCTGCCGCCACTATGCAAAACAAATGAGGCTTGGAAAAACATCTGCAAAATTCCTAACGCATGATTAAGCGCATGGATGAAGAAAAACATTCATTCAGCATCAGCTCGCTTTAACTAATCCCGCAAGCAAACACAAAAACTTTACTACCAACAAACAATCAAGCTCTTTTTCCACCTTACCAGGAGCAGTCTGTGTGTGTCTAGTGAATAGCTTAAATATGCTTTTGTGCTCACGTAGCACCTTTTGCGAGCACTGAGACGAACGGTCCGATTAGACCGATTACGTCAACCTCGCAGCAATTTACAAGTGGAGTTACACATGCAGACAGCATGTAAATGAATTTACAGCACCGCCTCGAATAGCTCGATACCTACCCACACCGCGACCGGGCATTGCTATTTGACACAATTTCCGTACCATTTCCATCCGATCGTGGCGACGTTGGCCTAGGCACCGTATCATGATCCACCGCGTTAGGTAGTGGCCGACCTAGCGGATGCATATGATCGTAGAAATGTGATACGCTTTTACCCGTGCCAAGTGAGTCATCGTGATCAGTAAAGCCATGTTTGGGGTACATGATGTAATCGCTTTAACGGTTAGAATGGTAGAAGGAAAGCATCTGTTTGTTGTTGAAATATGAGCAAGGTAGCGTGCGGACAGCTGTTATAAGAACGATGAACTTTGTTGATAGCTTCTAAAGTTTTCCATTCCGAGGAATATTTACAGTAAAAGTTATCCTTTGAGGAAGTTCCCACAACGCTTAGTAAAACATAAATAAATAATAAGAAAACAGTATTAACTGCTTTGTATAAATCCTTTAAAAAGAATCATTCCATAACATTGTAAAATAAGAAATAAATCTAAATATGTAATATTCATTCATGAATAATTTCAGCACGAAAACTTGTCTTAATACTTCAATCAAAAGTTTTAATGAACATTTCCTAAGTGTTCATTATTTTAACAATTAAAATTGTTCAAAATGTAGAAAATGCAGAGTCTTCACTCTCTGACACTCCTGATTCTTCAACACGCTACGCGTTAAATACACCAAACACACAACATCATCGTCTCACTGGTTGATTGAAATATTCTATCGTGATGCACCCATCACACAAGTGAAACCTCATCCATAAACGCAAACACTTCCAGTCGGATGATGAAGCAAAACTTTCACACAAATACGTCTCGATCGCATTTCGCAGCAAGTAATTAGAGTGTGCTTAAAACTTCCAAGCTTCCAAGATCTCCTCCGGGCATCGGTTTCCATCAGAACGCAACACTGCCGAAGTGTGTTGTTTCGCTCGATGCATTGAATACTACATAATTCGCAGAGTCCCGAAACTTTAAGACGAGCAATTCTGAACTTCACTTGACTTTGGCCAGCCACACGATGTCCAGCACCACACCATGGTTGTCCAAGTATGCATCTCGCCCGTGTCTCTTCTCACATTAAACCATTTACTCTTCACCGCCCCCATTTCGGAGTGAAGCCACCAAAACGGTGATTGAATCAATTTCATGTTTCCGTTGCTCTTGCGTAGCCAGCAACGGTCCGTCCGTCTCGATGAATGAAGTTTGAAGTTCAAATCCCCGAAGAAACCGAGAAAGAGAGGGAGCGAAAATGTCAATTGATTTTAATTGGGCGAGTTCAGGAGGGAACTTTTATTTATTTCATTCCGATGTTACACCACGTCATGCTACGGCAAGTTATGCGCCGGTCCAGACACTACAAGGAGACTGCTCTGCCAGGCCCGTGGTGTCGAGGTTAACCAGTTGTCAGCTTTTCTGACGTCGAGTGTATTCTTTGTGTTTTTAATTTCATTTAAATTGTTCATTTTTCTTTGGCAAGGTCTAGAGCGTTTTGGTGCTGTCCATTTGGAGCGATTAATGTATCCTCAGGAAATCTGACGTACAGAATGATACATACTCCAACAAGATTAAAATAATGCTCAATTTTAAAACGTATGTCTTAGTTTATTATATTCTCTCGTACTTTAATTTTTTTAACAAAAGATACAGGACTGACTGCAAGACTAAACAAACACAAGCAAGATTTTCTTTTATTACTCGCCAAGAAAGCAGTTCTCAGTTAAATTTCCAATATCGTAAGGCTATCGTTCCACCTGTGGCTCTAAAAGTTCAAAATTTCTTTCACACCATTATCGCCACTCAGGTTTTCCACAACTTTTGCCCTGAAATTTGATCAACCTAACCACTTTACCCACGTCACCCCTGTATCGATCGACCTACAGCATCTTGATGACCTCCGTTGAGCGAACTAAAGAGCCTTTATCCGCCTTTTTTTCTGCGCATCGACCCAAAAATTTCATTCCACTCTTCTGCACCGCATACCCCACTTAGTGAACGATATTGGAAAATGAAATCAACTTTATTTTCATCTAATTTCAGCCTCTCCGTTAGGCTGTGTCGAGTGTGTTTAGTCGCAAAACTAGGGAATGCGACATTCAATTTGATAAAGTGTGACGATTTCACAACAGAACAGACAAAAAAATCTCCCGAAAGGCTTTGGAGTTGAGCGGAAACGAAATGGGGCCACAAATGGACACAGGACATCCGGTTTTGTCTTTTTGCCGGACTGAATCGGTTCATCTTTTTCGGGGGGTGAAAAAGAGCGAATCGAATTTTGATCGATTTGACCGGTGACCTATCGCGACACGCTGGGACTCTGGACTCTGGCAGCCAATGTAGAACAAATTGCAATTGAGCGTTGGAATGCAAAATTGAATCCGGAATCAATGCAGCAGGATGGCAACTTTTGGGACCGATAATTTGATTGGGGAAAACCTGGTAGTACCAGACGCGAGAGTTAATCAATCGGGTTTAAGGATTGGGGCTAGCATTGCACGCTTGAAAATGAATTAGATGCATCATAGATGTGCAGTTTTTGTCTTATAAATTAAATTAATTTTATTTTTTAACAAAATCAAGTGACTGAATAGAATTATAATATTTCTGTATAACCAATATTAATGGTCTAGCTTTAGGTATGTAGATAGAAACTCTCTACTTTGGTTCTAGGCGGGAAAAAACAAACCCAAACCATCCGGAAAAAGTAGGAACTTCGTCTAAGCCAATATGCTAGGCAAGGTAATCGGAGAGCGATATTGAAGTGGATTATATTTATCAGATAGCAGACAACTGGAACATATATCAGGCTTTATATGATTCTATGTTTTGGTAATCCTCGTGAATGACAACTTTGTCCGAAGTTAAGGATGAATATCGAGAAAATTGAAATCTTGAGAATCTTTCATATAAAAGTTCATGCTAATGCTAAGTAATAATCTAATATTATAGGGATTCTATTGGAGTTCAAATCCATTAAGATCCTGAAGTTATTTTATATGGCGTACATTTCGCCTTCTAAACATTGTCTTCATCGGGTGGACGTTTCGATGACTTCACCGGCCTCTATCGGATATCGGATCACATTCGGACCGTTTCCCCGTAATATAGACTGCTAATCCGATTTAATGGTGTACATACATCTAGTAAGCCTTGAATTGCCTGCATGAACAAGCAGGTCTTTAAACCTTCAAGAAGAAGATATAATTTGAGAATTATGAGGAATCATGAGCACTCATGAGGAAGATGCTTATGGGTCCACTCCCTAACTTCAGTATAGAAGCAAAGAAGTCGTTAAAATTATCAGCGTCATCTGAAGCTGTAGTAGTATAATCACGTCTTAAAACTGACACCAGACAATCCAGCACTAAATTTTTCTATAACGTTACCAGCATTTGAATGAAGGCGCATAATCAGAAACAACTCCTGTTTAATTGCCACTTTAATTAGGTTAATGAAGTTGTTACGGCTTTAATATCCATTCTGCAATTAAAGATTTCCCAACCAAAATACGTACAACAACAAAATAGCGAAAAAACATTCTTCAGGCTTTGGTCTAAAAATTCCTCCAGTAAAAAGGTAATATCCCTTAGCTACGAACTAACTTTTTTCGATCTTCTCTAGATTCTTCGCAAGCTAATCGAACCGAAATGATTTAAAAATTCAATCACACACTAAGCATCGGTTCGTGCAAAATTTGTGCTCTACTCTTTTTTTGCGTTAAACCTTAACAACGACCGGGAGCATGCTTATAGCTGTTTTCTCGAATTATCGTTCGTTTGGCGTGCGCGTGGGCAAATCACGAAGATACCGAGAGTGAACACACAGAAAAGGATTTTCCATTTCGCGGAAGCAATCAGTTTAAAGTGCGCCCGAGCAATGGCGAACCGAAACAAATATTCAGAAGACACCAAAATGATGCAGCGCCTCCACTCTCGATGAACTGCTGGTACTGACCGTGCCGATTTTCCCCGGAATCCTTCCACCACCGGGAAAGCCTACCAGGCGTGCCAGAAAATATCAACCTAAAGGACGAGTTTTCCATCGCACTGGAGATAAAGTTTTCTAGCCGTTGTTGTAGTAACGTAAGCAACCGGTACACTCACACAGAAATCCCCACAATTCAGAAAGTTGTGTTGCTTTTACTGGGCTCATTTTCGCTTACCCAAGAAAAAGATGGATTATCGAAGTACGGCAGTAGTTTGAAGCGAAGAAAAAAAAATGGAGCAGAAAGTGCATTGTCGATCAGTCGCACCAGTACCGGTAGTTGCAAGTGGAAATAAATCTTCAACAAATAGCCCTCCACACCAGGGTTTGATTTTCTTAAACTGCTTGCTGCAACTTTACCACCAACGCCATCACCCCTCAGGAATGTCCCAGTGGCAAAAGTGCAGTGAAAGTAGTTTCCAAAGTGATACAATTCTCGATTTTGCTTTTTCGATTTTCTTCTCCTACTCTCCCGGTGAGGCGTGAGCCTCCAGCAAGAAGGCGACTGCTGAAGATGACGGCTATTTAACTGACGACCGTCTCCGGGTGCCCCAGTTGGAAGGGTTTCTTACCGCAATGGGTAGCTCAACGATAGTTGTGCTGTTCGCCTTCCCAGTTTGCCGATGATTCGAAACTGATTTATGGATGATGGGATGGCTACGTTTTACTCGCCGTCCAAGACATCTCTGTTCCGAAGTCGAACGGCGGGAGCTTTGTACTGGAAGGAAAATTAAAAGTTTTCCCTTTGGCTGGGCGTAATGGAAACCACGGCTGAAGATGAATGAATCGATCGCCAAGCAAATGGATTGACGGTATCGGATGATGCGCTGTTAAAGAGGCAAATAAATTCAACCCTTGATTGGTGGTGAAAATGATTAAATTGCGTCGGTTTTTCTTCGAACGCTTATTCATAGCTTTATATTTCAAAATGATTGGATGCAACTTTATGAGGACTTGCAGCTACAGGAGCTCATGAACAAAAGCACGAAACTACCATCTCGAACATATGTTGCAACATCACAAACATTTCAACCTTTGCCACCCAGAGCACTGTTCCATAGTTACGAGTGGAATAGAATCGGGTCAAAGATTTCATATCCGGTTTTGGATGTGCTCGGAATCCTTGAACGCCCACCACCTCCGGTACAGCGATGCAACAGAGCCGGAAAACATCGGTGAAACCCCTTTTCGTAGCGCACAAAAACCGATACCGAACTTATTGAACCACGAAGCTCGAAAGGAAGCTCCAGTTTCTACTCCTCCTGGAGCACAGTCAATAAACTGTGAACTGTTGACGTCGTGCGGTTTTGTCCCGGCGCACGTTCTCTCCCGTAAAAACCGCATGCATCTCTTCACCGCTTTAAAGTGCTTTTCCCAGTCCATTTCCGGGGTTGCGAAGGGCAATTTGGGTGTGTAGAAAATTGCTATAAAATACGATCTGCAATCGGTTGAAAATCAAAACAGGTACTACCGGATTATACCGCGTGCCCGATAAAACGACGACCCGGAAGCGTACCCTCTTACACCGAGATTTCCAGCACAAACTGCAACCAAGATAACGAATTCCGTCGTTCGTGAGCGCACAGTGAGCAGGATGTTTTGTGATGTGATGCGAAACCAAAAAAAGATATGTGGCTTGGTTGTTTTTCCGCGCATTTTTCTTTGTCGTTGGGAAATTCGATTAACTGTTAACTTGCTGCTGCCTGTTGCTGTGTTGTTGTTTAATAGTGAGAACCACACGCACCAATGTGGAAGCAATCGGGATTGGTCAGCGATGTGTAATGAGGCCCTTTGGGTATCGGTAGTTTGGTGAAGTGATGAATCGTTTGCAGAAGAATATTTACTTGCATACCTGGAAAAGAAATAAGAGAAAAAAATTAATTACAATTTATTCAATAATGACAATACAAACATCCTTATCATATTTCTTTACTACCAGTAGTTTTGACAAACTATTTAAGCACAGTTTTACTGTCCAATAAAAACAATAAGCTGTTTGTTATAGAAAGCACCCAATGTTATTCAAAATAGTACAGAAAAAGGCTTCACAAACCCACCTGACACAAATAAAAATTCATCAAACAAGCGAATCAATTGTAATTAAAATCATTCAAATCAATCAGTATGCAGTAATGAACTTATAAATCAAAAACCCACGGGGCGGACAGAAAAACCTGTCCCACCAACGGTATCGTGGTGGTTATCGATTTACGCTGCGATGGAAAATCCTGGCCATCAGCACAACGGCAAAAAGTCCGTTGTCACACATTTCCAAACCCCCATCTGCACCGGGGACCGGGAAGCGATGGTCGATTGATTTTGTGATCCGGAATTTTTGCTTTTTTTTAAATGCTACATTTTCCGCGGTAGAAAAAATGGAAAACGGCCAGGGACAATAATGGAAGGACAATTAAGGGCAAATGGGGTGGAGAAAATGCAAAAGCAAAAAAACACGCTACCAGCTCTCGATATAAGAACAAGCAATTTAAGGATGATTTTTTTTCGGCTTCGAATGAAATTTTCCCGATGGTGGTATGTTGATTAAATTAACCGTTTCGATTATAATCTTTCCTGGAAAAGGGATTACAAAGATCCCAACGGGGTGTTGTTTTATGCGGTGCATGGTTCGGTGACCGTAGTCGGGCGAGGTAGCTTTTTAAATGGCAGTGGTATTTGTAATTAACTTGTCAAATTTCTTCTTAATATTAATATGATTTGTTTTGTTAATATATACTAAAAATTATATTTTTAAATTACATACTAATTGAATGAACGACAAAAAAATGTCAATCAGTTAATTGATTTGATTTTACATGAGAATATATTATTAAATTATGCTTTAATGAACTCTAAAGTAGATAATATTCAAACAGTGGTAGGAAAGGTGGGTAAGAAAAATATGGACAGTATTCGTGACAAATAGCTTACATATTAACATAACAAAAATTCAATTTAAATAAAATTTATATTGAACACTATAATTAAAAAGTGTTGATTTCTTCAATCCTTTGTATAGGGTAGCTCTAAGTTATTTGACGATTTTCCATATGTTTTGAAGGTGTTCCCAATATTTGTTATTTTATCTCAAACATTTTTCACAATCCAATATTTCAGGATTTCTGTCCATAGATACTAGAAAATACTAGATAATCAAATGGATAGTTTTTCAACAACGTGATATAATAACCAACTAATAAATTAATTATTTATCATTTTCAATCACGTGTCCGTTAAAAACTTCATAACAAAGCAAAACAAATGCTAAAAATATAAATTAAGTCGTTTCGGCAAATTACAACACAATAATTTACCGATCTACTTAAGCACAAAAAAGAAGAAAGAAACCAAGAAATATGAAATTATTCTGAATGGAAAAACAAGAAGACATATAAATAAACCGGTGGTGAAAATATGGCGTCCAGCCGTGATATTGGAAAATTAATAAATTATTTAAAAAAAAAAACAAAATTATAACACAAAAACTTAAATAAATGAGGAATCTGAACAAAACCCGTGATTAAACTTAAGCTTTTAGAGAAACTGTCTAAAAATCTCGGAACAAAATCAATTCTATATGCGAAAGATCAATGCAAAATTAAAAACATATGGAAAAGCATCATAAAACTTTAAAACGGACTCAAAAATCCCTTTAATAATAAATAAAATAATAATAAAAATGAACCGATTATTTGATAACAAACAGCTTATTTGGTACTCTATTTTTTCCAGTACAACAAAGCTTAAAACGACAAACATGAACATGAAGTAAGTTTTAATTAATTATTGCGAATTTTAAGCAATTATTTTTCGGCCACAATTTTGGATAGAGAACACTTCACAGCAGCGTGATACGCGAACCCGGGAGCAAGGTAAGCCATATCGTCCATAGTTAAATTATACCCAATGGACATCATAACGAAGCGATGAAACGATAGCCCGAAAAGAAAAAGGATAACAAAAATTGACAATTTTTAAATTCATGTCACCTTCGCCGGCAGGCTACCGAGGCTGACAGGAGATGACGCAACGATGGTGAACTGCAATCCCGTGGAATGCATTTCCACCTGAACCCATCATCTTACCCGCATGGGTATAATTGAGTTTTCGCTCATCGGTCATCGTTTTTTTTTGTTTGGCTCTCTCTCTCTGGTGTGTTTTGCACGCTTGCAATTTTCCTGCATGATTTATCCACCTTCCACAGATACACCGAACGATGAGTAATGATTGCATTGTTTTTGTATCACTCTTCCAAACTCCCAAAAGCTCGCACGGGTTAAGAATAAAATGTGTCTCATATCCGCTTGTGTTGCGCGAGGGCAAACATAAAACTGCGCCCCATACCTTTAGACCGGATAAATTATGAACCATTTGCACCAAGCATCCCGGCAGCCTTTCGTCCTCCATTCGTGTGTGCACGGCATGGTGGCCGTGAGCGTTCACTAATTATTTCATTTCATTAAATTCGCTGCATGCGTAGCGCACATTCGCCGTGCACCGTTGCAGTCCCAGCCCATGCCCACGGGCAGCAGTTGTGTTGATCGGTTTGCAATCATTTTTGATCTGTTTTATCCGAACGCACGCGCGTCAATAAAAATCTGCCACGAGGTACGAAACAAACTTTTGATTTTTTTGCTTTTTGTTGTTGCAATTTTCGTAAAGAGGGAACTGCTTCAATCAGTAGCTGTTTTATCTTCTCTTTTTTTTGAATCGTTAGCATAACAACACATGTACAAAAATAATTGAACGATACTCTCGTACGGCTCGGTGCGAAAACCAAAAAAAAAAATCACCCACTGATGAAACGTACTACTCAGGGCGCAGTTTTTTTGTTTCGTTGCATCATTTGCTTGAATTTTATCGCACTGCACACACACAATACATCCTTTTTATGGGAAATTTTTATTTCCCTACTTCCGTCACGGTGCCCGTTGGAATGTATTTAAATTAAAATTCATAAAACATTACGCACCGGCACGTTCACGAATGCACGAAAATCAACACATTCCGGCTGTGTCGGATGACAAACTGCACACCGAGTTTACCTTTGCTGTATGCACGTGATTAACCTCCGCTGGGAAAGGGTTTTTCCATGATGGCAAATGATGCGTTCTGTTTTTAAACCTTTTTTTTCTCGTTACTACCGAGAATATAAATAATTTTTCGATTGTCGTGTTTTGTTTTATTTCTTTTCTCTTGTGTCTGATAATGTTTCATTCTGTTTTGTTTTTTCTTTATTTTCATTCGACAAATGGGAAATAAAACATTTCATCGCCTATTTTCCTGCTACAAGGACACGTTGGGTATGCGTTGAAAATATTTGCAAATTTAAAACAATTCATATTTTAACACATGTCGTGCATGTACAAATTTTATGTATGTCACTACAGTTGAACCGAAACATCAGGTCACAAAAAGAAATCGGTATTCTTGTTTATACAACCTAAAAATTTGAATAAAAGAAAAAGTTAACATACACACCAAGAGCAAACAGAAGTAAATTAAATACAAATTAAATGACAAAACAATAAAACCTGGAATGAACAAAAAGCAAAGCAAATATTGGATAAAACGACATGCAGGTGGGAAAAAATAAGGAAAAGCAAAGTTTTAAAATAAGTGTTTAAAACGAGATAGATATTAGAATAAAAAAAAGAAAACGAAGAAGGAAGATAGAGTAAATAAAAACAAATGGATAACAAAAACACGAAAAATGAAACAGTAAATTGAGAACACACAAACAACTTACAATAAATACAACGAACGAAAGAATAAAATACCGAATGAAATGAAATAATAGCAAAGGAAACGCACAAAAATAGACAATACTGTGTACACATAGAAAAACTAAATAAAAACATGATTTTTTTTATTAAAAATATGTGAAATTTACAATTCTATAAGAAACAGAAAAAGAAGAATGAAGTAAAAATTAAAGAAAAAACAAATAGGAAACACAAAATAAAAAAGAATTACTTTTATAAACGGAAAAAATAATGCAAAAGCAACACTTAAACGGAGCAAAATGCAAAATGCATTAGGGCAACAATTGAGTGTGAACATAACAATGATCTCAAACTTAAGAAAAAATGTATAAAAAAGTGGTAATACTTGAAGTTCCAACTAATGTATTCCTTTTTTAAAACAATTATATCATTTTACACACTGATTGAAATTTAAATTGACACGACCAAACCCTAGTTAAAATAACATATCGATGCAATATCTGTCAGCTTTTCGAGCATAAAGTCATCAGTGACGTTCATTAGCCTTACCGACTTCTCATTTTCACCCAAAAATTAAACACACACCTCACTCTAACCACATTTTCCCTCTTTACAGCGCTTTGTAATGAAATTTGATGGAAATAATAGCCTCATCCACATCTTTTCTCACTTCTCAAATCAAAACTCCAGCGATGAAGTTTCAAAGAAAATGGATTCTCTTACATTTCATCACTTGTTACCTTCGTTCAGCTTCTTCCTTAAAAGCAGTGCTAATAAGAAAACGAAACCATACTTCATTTTGTCAACATTAACACACCGAACGAACCACAACCCGCCACATTTACTGCCACCAAACGTCACACTCAATTCCCTACGCAATTTGATTGGAAGAAAAGCCTGGTGGATGGAAAACCCGGCCGGATGGAGTTGTTGTAGCAGCGCAGGGACGAACAAAAACAGAAGGAACAAGACCCCAAAAACGAACTCATCTAATTCCCAACATCAACAAACAACGAAAATGCATTCTTCTTCATTTCTGCCATCCGAATGGCATTTCTTACCCCACTGCCCTGCGAGTGCTTGACGGTGCTGGAAGTGGCGAAGGAAATCATCTTGAGCACGGGCACACACAAAAACACACCACCAACTCTCAACCCACCCGAAAAGCATCAACGCCTATCTAGCAGGACGGACGAACGACTCGTTTTCTCGAGACGTTCGTGCGCCCCCAAAGCGAACGGTCCTCTCAACAAAACGCTCAACATACCGCAAAACAGACGACACAATGCCATCCAACAGCAGCAGCCCAACAAGGCCTCTCCACATTATGGTCGGCCCGTTCGTTCACGTTTTGTTTTCACTGCGATGACATAAATCAGTCAGTGTTTTACGCACGCCGCAAGGAAAAACGGACGGACGGGCTACGGAATCTCGAACAGGGAGCACAGATGCAAAGCGCGGAGTAGATGACGAAGCAGACAAACTTCCAGTCATTGCCCTCGCGATACTGTACCGCTTGGGCCTGGGTTTGGGCAGGCGAAGCACACGCTCCCCGTACGAGGAAAATTGAAATTAATCGCCCCGGGGATGTAAGTAATTGTGTAAGAGGTCATGCTGGCGGTTTGTGGCATTTGTGAAATGTCTCGAAATTAGGAAGCAACTGTTAGGAAACCAGGGGTAAGAGCGGGGAGAGAGGGGGATGGGTTGTATGACCGGGAAGCGCAGCGAGGAGAGCGATAGGAAAATCCCAACGTCCCATCATTGCATACATTATTGGATAGGTTAGAGAGGGCCCATGGGACTGTGTGCTGTGCGTTAATTAACGAGTTTATCACCATTTCCAAAGGTCTTGACTGATATTTTTACTTATTACTCATTGGAGCCATCATTAAGCAGCATAACCAAAATATTCCAAGCGTTCTTTATTTCAGCTCAGATTTTTAATCCTATTGTACAACTAGAAGAGTTTATTTAGGTGTAAAAAAACCTTCAAATTCGTAGTATGACCTCTACGCTATGTTTTTGTCTTTTGCGTTGAGTTTTTAATAAGAAATATTTTATGAATAAATCAGAAAAAAATTAATAAGAGTTTTCTTTTATGATAAAAGACATACCGATAACTAAGTAGACCACTAAACATAATAAATAACGAATATCAAAGACAAAAAATGAAATTATTGGAAAAACAGACTAAAAGATTTAATAACAGTAAAAAAACATATCGGAAACGTAGAAAATTCAGATATGTTTTACAAATATAAAACAATATATTGGCGTAACAAACATAAATGGAATAGTACGTCTTACAAACAAAATTATAAAACTTTAACAGTGCCCTAAATAGAAGTAAATGATATAGGAAAAAAAGACTAAAAACTGAACACAGAAAAAAGTAATGAAAGGAATAATTCACTAAACAAATTAAGCAATTAAACTAAGTGAATGATATCAATGATATGTGTATAAACCATTTGTTAAAAACTGTGAATTTTACAGAATGCTCTCCTAATTGATTGCAATATTCCACAGTACGATTGTACGATTCTCTTGGTTGGTTGACATATTGCTCTCAATGATAGCTGAATCTTTCTCTTGACAGATTGATATGAAATTTTTTGAAATTGAAACATTCTCCACAGTAGATTTGTGTTCCCTTATCTCAAACGAAACCTTATATTGGGTCTCGCATTATTAATACTACTTTTGACGGAATGGACAATACTTTTATTAACATTTACCAGTTCTTTGTCCGCTACAGAAGACGTATCACCTCTTCGCATCCACAGTTTCATAAACTAAAAATATGTTCAGACACATAAATCATTGTTATTGCTATTTAAAGTCAACGCTTTTTTGAAAAAAATTAGCATCATATGCACATCATAACCCTCCAGAGTCTGGTCGAACGCACGTGCACCATTCAACGGTTGCATCGCTGCCAAGCTGACAACATACGAACCGAAAACATGCACCTTATATGGTGCTAGATGAAGACTTTCTACACACAATCCGCCGTAAAATAAAAAAAACGAAAACTAAATCTTCCATTACCAAACGGGTTGAACGCGTGAACCAACACATGTTCTTTTTGGAGAAGAACTTCAACCGTAAGCGATGACTTCACCCGGAGCCCCGAATGCACCGAAACCCCGCCAACAAGAGTTATTGTTACGATGCGTTCGTTTGCTGGCAGGAAGCATCATCACTAATGTGACACTGTCTTCGAACGTAGCTCCGAACGCGTACAAGGAATAAAAATCGTCGCATCAACCATAAAAATCCCTACCTCCGGTAAAAGCTGGCAGACGAAACAATCTGGCGTCTGTCGACACGCGCTACCAATCAAAACGTCAAAACAGATGTTCTGGGTGAATATTCTGGTGGCCGGTTTCTGCCGCTACTACCCTCACCAACCAGCATGTGCACGTGTTTTCATCTTTCATCCAGTGGCAGCAACTTCCGGATGGAACGGTACAAGAAATAAATATTATTCCAAAATGGAAGCAACATGAATCCGGCAGCATCAAACTCGTGCTGATCTTTGGCCCGTTTGCTGGTTTGGTAGAGATGTAGGATGGTTGTGTTGCTTTGAACATTCGATTTTTCTTTGCGCTACGAACCGATTTGACGGTTGCATTCACCTGACACACAACCGCGCTGGTTGGGAAGGTAAAGCATAAGACGATGCACACCCCGGTAAACCTTATGTTGGAAGAAATAGGTAAAAAGAGGTACCACATCGCTGAACTACCAAAATCACCTCGAAACGATGGCTACCGCCGGTTGATTCCGGTGCTATTCGAAGTATGGATTTTTAATGCACCACACGGATGCACACAAAAAGATGTTAAGACATAGGACCAAGGCCGCCCGTTAGAGCTAGGCGTAGTGTTGATTGGAAGGAAAAACTATTCACCAAACACAAAAATAAAACAAGCAATACGGAATGGGAGAATGAAATAAAGCCTTCCCGAGCGGGAGGTCGAATGCAACTTACAGTTGTTGCTGTAAATATAGGTACAACGATTAATTTTTATAATGAAGAAATACACCTTGACATATAAATATCTGTCAATATGTAAATCAAGTATTAAATAAACCTAAGGAAAACCTTTAACATCTTAATCAATGAGTAAAATGATTGGCATGATTGGCTTCTAGCGTCCAGCGTTGGAAAGGACACTTCGGATGGCTCCAAGATAGATGGACTTTTAAATAGCACAACGAGTGAGCAGTCTGAGAACTGTGAGCTATCCTATAATATTACCATGATGCTGCCATTACCGCTGGGCACTATTATGACTCGTGAAGTTTCATGCTTATGTCATAAGCATGGCACCGGACAACCCAATCCATACAGTTTCGAATGTAAATCGTGTGAAGAAAAGATGTGCTAGGTACATACTGAGTTGGATTTACGGTCTTGACGCGACTTCAGCGTTTACTGTTGAAAATAAAATGTTCGCTAGAAATATGTAAATATAGAACAATTGTCAAATGTATGTAAAGGTATTTAATCAGGGTATTTAATCCTTACAAAATAGATCTTGAATGTGTTTTGAGAAACGTATACGTCACGCTATAATAATGCAAACCACTGTTTCAAACCGAAACAGACTGAGGTTTACGATGCTTCGTACCATTCCTAGCAGCGTGGTAGAAAGAACGCAGTGCAAGTGCAGCTGGTGGCTTACCATCAACCCACCCATCTTCCATCCCGGATATAAACCCGCCGACCGAAGCCGACCACAAAAAAAAAGTGGTGCAAAGTGCATTAGCCTGTGGAGCTGCAGTGAAATTCCTGAACGTACCCTGCCCTGCTTGTAGAATTTTCATCGAACTCATAAATTTTCGTCACGTGACGTGCTTATTCTACTGTTGTTGTTGCTGCTGCTGTCATTTTCGATGCAGGAAACGGGCGACAGAAAGAGAGCGAACCTCCAACAGGCACAGCAAACAAAAGCAACACCCAAAAAAAACTACTAAAAAAAAAAGGTATGACAAGATCAGACCTCAGTGCTGGTTGTTGTGAGTTTATGTTGAACTTTTAGCCGGTTCGGCTGGGAACGGGCTCTTCAAACAACGCCACATGATGAAGGCTAGTTGCTGGACTCCAACTAGTAGGGGGTTGCATTCTATGTTTGTTCCTATTTCATCCCGAGTTCGTTCAGCTTAGAGTTCCGTTGTCATTCGAAAAATGTCACCCAGAAAAAATACAAGCGGCATGTTAAAACCTACCAAAAACTGCTGAAAACTGTGGAAAAAATTGTAGTTTTTTTTCTTGTTTTTCCACTGTTTAGATATTTCGGGTAGCGAAACCCGGATAATACGGCGATGGTGGCGAGCTGTAGTAAATTTGGTTTGTTACCGTTCTTTAAACAACGGCCCGTGAAACATGTTCCATCCGCATCGTTATGGCTGCTGCCCCCGTTTCTATCCCAATAATCGACACGAAGCCACACAAAACCGCGCATTGCTGAGGTCCCCAAAGTTTTCCCCAAACTGTGTGTGTGTATGTGTTTTGTTGCCTCTCTTGTTTCTCTACCATCCTCTGGATACCGCATTGCACCACAGGTTAGAGCAGAACTGCATGTTGAGGAAGTCCTCAGAAACATGGGAAGTCAATAAGTCGAGTTTCATTAACATACAATACGGTACGCGCCACCACCTTCATCCAACGCTATTATGCTCCAAGGCGGGACGGAAAGGTACGAACGAAGGGCAACACCATCGAACCAAACCAAATGGCTTCTAACGATGGCGGTGTCGATGTCAATTCCGAACAGGTTTCTGAAGCGCCACACGGGGGAATGGTGGTTTTCGGAACACAAAACGCTCAAACATTCGAGAAGATATGAATGTAAATCAATTACGTGAGCGGCCTATTGATTGTGGGCTGGAAAAATGCATCAAGGTTCGTGGGGAGGAAGAGCTAGCACAGTGAAAGCATTGTCCACGGTGCTGCTTTAACAAGAATTCATTTGTACCCGTTGATGTCCACGATGGCGCGAGGCAATGCAGGGTGATGGAAATTGTATTTAATTTAGGGCTTTTATTTACATCTTTACAAGCATTATATCACTTGTTTAGTCTGTATTTGTACGTTTGATTGCAGTTAGCAACAAGTGTTGAACAATACATTATTATTATTTTTTTTTCTAAACAAACAGTTTATTTATGTATGTTTAATTCTTCTTGAACATCAATTTTTTTTTAATTCATATAGAACGGCCTGGCCGTATTGAGCATCTATAAGATGAATGCAAAGGATGAATCTTCTTTGCGATACTCTCGAACTCGGCTTCAGTCAGTTTGGAATGTCTCAGAGGCGTATGAGAGTACTGGGACTATAAAGGATCTAAACAGTCCCTTCGTCCATCGCTTCGTCCATCGCAACAGCTAGTTTGGGTGAAACAGTTTCCTAACGCCGTAGTTAGACCGGTTGACAGCCAGCACCCTTACGCACAACTCAACACCTACGTTGTTGTCGCTTCTGACTTTTGACCCCAGATAGGTGAAATTTAGAGCGACTTCGAAGGTGTGATCACATATCCGAACTTCATTTAGCATTTTGCCTTATTAATCTTCCGGGGTTCAGTGTTGCCCGCTCAATCTTTTGGTAACCTTCTGTTACACAGGATAACCTCAAACCCATGATGTCTATGTCATCAGCGTATTCCAAGATCTGGATTGAATTCCAAGATCCGAAGTTTCCACCTCTGAGTCTCAGATGGCCCTCTCTAGCGCCAGATTGTGAGGCAGACAAGCAAACCCGTCTCCCTGGTGAAGGTTCTTGAAGGTAGCAAAGTGACTTGATAGTTTTCTCAGTTATTATAAACAAGAATTCGATAAAAGAGGAAAAAACTAATAAGTTAAACGTGTTAGAATGAAAACAAAAAGCAACAAAATAAACGAAAAAACAGTGAAAGTAAGTATAAAATCTCAAATATCTAATATCTATTCATCTGCATATGTTCAACAAAAACTCAAAACCGTCCACAAAAGACTAGCACTTAAAGAAAGGACCGCTTTTGCATATTATTAGGCCCGAAAGGTCCAACACCCTAGAAACATTCTTCTTTCAATATTTAATGTTGACCAGGTATCAGAAATGTATCCGTTCTCCATTCAGCTTTAAGTTAAATCCTTCCAAACTTTGCTCTTCTACCATGAATCATCATCCCGTTGACCTCGTTTCGATCGGAACTCTTATCGATCGTACACAAAAACGATTAAATATTCTCGCAATTCCGGAAGCATGATGTAGGATGAGCCTTGCCTTAGTCTTTGCAGAGAAACGAACCATCTGTGTACACAGCTCGTGTTTTGACTTCTCGGAACAAAATACAACCTATACAGTGGCTTCATTCTGACTACTGTAGGGTAGCAAATGACTCATCTGCTTTAAGATTGCAGGAAAATATTATTTTAAGCTCATTGCGTTTGACGTTTTACAAATGTTCCAGCACAAAGTATGAAGAATGTGACGTTAACATAAAATCACCAATGGCCGTAACAAAGCAAACCTTAACATCACAACCATGACCTACACATCTCGTGCAAGGTCTAGATCAACCCGGCTGACTTTATATTTAAAATTACTTCCAGACAATACGCAAACCGGCTTCATTTTCACGACCACAACACAACACAAGCGATTCCACATCTTCCACACCCTTTTTTTTGCTCATTTGTGTCGCAAAAAAACGGGAACAGCGAACACATTTTTGATGTCACGTCCTGCGAACGTCATGGTAAATGGCTCGCTCTTACTCGCGTACCATTATTGAAATGACAATCGACAAACGAAACGTGTGCGGCACCGTGTTCAGCGCGCACAAAAACCATATTGAATGGCACTTTTTTGGAATTATGCCGCGCGCAATGTGGTACTGTGTGAATGTGTGATGACAGCGGCAGTGCTGCTACGGATGAAAACAGGCGTACATGGTTTCCATGTTTTATGCTACCAAAAGAAAAATACAAAACACTCGTCTCGACTAAGGCACTTTATTCCGGAAAATGTGTAGACAGACGCACACAATGCCGAGCAAGCAGCAATACGTCAAACGTGAGGTGATGGGAAGATACGTCTACGCTACGTTCGCACTGCACCACCAACGTCAGATGACGAAAAGCAGCTTAAAAATTTACGCAATTTTTCCAACCTTCGCGAGATGGTGTTCGCGATGAAGTTTAAAAATGTATGTCCGGTTTGGATGGTGGGATATAAATTATTATCCTTACCGGTAGCTTCATTGTGTATGGTCCTTATTTTTTTGGCTTTAGTTTTATTATGCTCCACACAATGTGCCATTGCTTTCGAGGCAAACAAACAGGAAGGAAAATAGTGTAGAAAAAGGTGAAATTGCTTCTGATGGCGATAACACACACCCTAACGTACGCAGTAAAAACCTCCAAAAATCTTCGTGACTTATTGAAAGGAAAGCTATTTATTCTTAACATATCAAGACTTACAAGAACTTGGCTAAAATGACTAACGTTCTGCGAAGTCTTCTGATCTTTGTTAAATGTATCATAAGCTTTCGCAAAAAGGTCCGGTCTGCAACAGAAAAAAACCCCTCAAACTTCAGATAAAAACCTCCAGATACACGAACCAGAGTCCTTAATAAAGTATGCATTACGGTATTTTATCCATTTTTTCTCACTCTCTTAAAGTAGAATACGAACGCAAAAGGTTTAAGGTAAATTTTGGGCCGAGATTCGGGGAAAGACCACCACAAAAACAAGGATCCTACCCCACAGTCAGAACCACCTTTTCAAAAGGTGGGTTTTTCTGGGTGAATAGATAAGCGTATAGTTTCTGCCATGATGGAGCATCATTCCTTACATTGTAGCGTGCTGTTCGTTCGTCTATCACACAACACGGGTACTATAATTCTACGAATAGCAGATACTAGAAGCGTCAACATCACGCAAATATTTACATCAACACGGAGAGAATACTCTTACAGCTCCAAGAATTTGCCCAAAATTATCACGTAGCATCGTATCAAATGTGCAACAAAAATAACTAGTTTAGAGTTTTCAGTGTAGACGCAAGTGGCTATCATTTTGGGAAATTTCCCGAATAGGTGTCATAAGAATTTTGTACGCAAGTTAAATACCGCAAAATATTGGAAGTTCATGCGAGACTCGGCATCGTAAAATCTTGGAAGTGTAGACTACCAAAATGAAATTCAGTGATGCTAACACACCATGGGACAACGTAGACAAACACGAGCAGTCTCCAGGGGTGCTCTGGGTTGCATGGAGTGTTTGTTGATGATCATCATCGACAAAAATTCAAGCTAAGGATGCACCGTAAACGATTCCAACAGCTAATATCATCACACATCAAACATCTTGTGCACTACTTCCAGTAATATTCAGACATGTGCTCTATAACATAATTTTTTTTTTGTGAATCAGCATCGGTCAGAACTAGAGTAAACCATAATAACAGTGTCAAAAACATGATGACAGATTCTAATTTCTCTATAACTCTAGAGGTTTCTGTGCAGGGCATATGTTGTGCCATGCCTCAAATAGTGTCAAGTGACTTATA
Organism: Anopheles maculatus; assembly: GCA_002091835.1. Classification (NCBI taxonomy): domain Eukaryota; kingdom Metazoa; phylum Arthropoda; class Insecta; order Diptera; family Culicidae; genus Anopheles; species Anopheles maculatus. Next base: position 28,374 of record KZ062230.1, read on the forward strand.
AGTGATAAAAGAGATGTTTTAAATCTTCAACTTCAAATTATGTTAGTTGACATTCTACTTGCAGAGAGTATAACATTATGAAATGTTACCATTTATTACAGTGTTAAATTCTTTGTTAATTTGGAATATTGAATCCTAGGAGGTCTAACTTAGCCTAATACCAGATACATCAATAAGCCACTTAACAAGAAGAGTTTGCTTAACATAAGTTCCTAGAAGGTGATAAACTTCTCGCCCACAATCATTTCTTACCTTTGCCATCCAAGACATTTTGCGTGATCATGGTTTGCTGAGAAGTTTCAAACTATTTGGATGGTCTTCCATAACCTGCTCCCAAAAATAAGTTCATCATCAGAGCCATCCACTAATCGATTGTACAAACTCATCACCACATCGACCTATTTGCTTTGATAACCTCATTCCTATTAATGATGCCCTCGGTGGAGTTGTAGCACGCTACACACCATGCAGTCGAATAGTTCGGGATTTCGAGTTTGTTTCCCGTCACGGGATTATGTTGGCCGTACAATCGTTCCGATAGCAATCGTGAGCATAATTACGATGTTAGCCGGTACAATCCCACCGTATTAGCTGGGCATTAGATAAATGATAGCAACACGAACCACACACACACACACACGCTCGCCCACAACACACCGCACACCTCCACAGAACGGGCGCGTGAAGGTTAGCTTGACTGTGAAATTGAAGCCATAAGTTTTAGTGTCACCTGCACACACACACACTGCTGCTGCTGCCACCCGGCCCATTACCCGAGCTTTTCCCATTCCCTTTTTGGAACGTTTCCAACCAAGAACCCTGGCCCGAACCTTGGCCGCACACTGTCACACGATTCGCAAACGAGCCCGAAACGACAGGATGGCGTTTACCGGACGGACGAACCTAATTAAGTTAATCGAAAAGCTCTAATCCTCTTCAAAACACATTGGGTTTTGGCAAAGAGCGAGCGAGCACACACTGGCACGAGCGAGCGGAGAGAATAACGCCACAGCCGGATGTGGTTCCGAAATGTCCATTTCATTCAAATCCCCAGGTGTCACCGGCCAAATGAAGGCTTTCCCGGGCGCGTTTGAAGCTAGGTAAATGAGACGCGTGAAACGAAGTGAAAACGAAGTACCACGTAACTCCTGCCCATCCATCCTTGCACACCCTTCAGTTGGAGATCTTTCATCCAGCAAACTCTCAATTCACTGCTCCGAATCCGAAGAAGAAAAAATAGAGACACGCACCCAACGGCTGTGCGCTACTGTGTGCGATCTACGAAATAATGCACATTTCATGCGGACCCCGGGCTCGCGGCTTTTGCTTAATATGCTAATTACGTGGAACCCGGTGCCCGCCTTCCAGTTGTGCGGACCCGCTGGGAATCCGTTTCTTTGAGGCCCCGTTAAAGTTGCCACCTAGCGGAAGTGGCTGTCACGAGCGAATGGTACGGGCTGTACTACCATTGTTGAAACGTCAGCAGGTACACTACGCTGCGGCGATAGTTGGTGCCGAGGGAATACACCGTACCGTATTTGATCTGGTGCGCTGGAATTATCCTTTTGCGTGATCCCACACCTAGACATGCTAATTTAAGGCTACAAAGTGAAGTGCCGGTAAGTGCACGAGTCACGAGAGCTACGGTCGATAGCTACCGGTTACGTACACACCTATTTCTAATTTTAGCTTTGTTGTGCGATTGTGCTGCAAATGCAATAAAGAAACAAACTTTTGTTAATTCAATACAGCGAGCGTGGAGCTATCCTGTTGATATCGTCGGGAGTTGGGAGTACTTACAAATGGGTGAGTATATAAAAATCTATTCATTCGCTTATGGTAATAGATTTTTGCGTTAGAAACACATTTGTTTCTGACAGCTGTCAGTTGCAAAAGTACGTATTGGCTTTAAAATAATAAAATATTTTCTTAGGTGTGCTCTTCCGACTTCCGACATACGTTGCGCATTGGAAACAATCGCCTGAAGGTATGCAAACACATTTTTCAAATGCAACTAGATTTTGGAGTTTTCGGCTGTGAAAAACAACCCAAAAAATATATATTGCCTACATTCAGGCGTTGTGTGCTTCAAACGAACTTTTCCATTACGACTGAATTTGACGCAAACTTTTAAAATAGCTCACTGAAATCGGTTCCCAATAATATGTATCATGTAAAATCTGCAAATATGAAACACCTTTTCCAATGGATAACAACCGAGAAAACTCTATCCTGCATCATGCCTCAAACCCCCTATCAGTGTGTGAGAGCGACTAAGATACTTCAATGCGGTCACCAGTTGTAAACAATCTTCCTGAAAATATAACCAAACAAATTTAACCCCACGAAATCAACATAAGGTAGTGATGGTACTATACGCCCTTCAACTTCAACTCCAACACAAGGCCACAGTTTTCTCTCATCCTAGCTACATCCAACGCAAAGTATCGTGTAGCAGTATCCCTCCGAAATGAACACCTTCGTTGGTATGTTTGGGCGCTTTTCCTGGAACATCCCGACAACCACGTTATCCAGCGGTTGGTTGTTATGTTGGTTGGCTACGCTACGCTGCGAGCTTTTTAATATTTTCATCCACACCGTTACCGGGTTCCGGAACCTTCCTATCAGCAGGTGATATCACTCAAAATCACTCATCCCCTGGGGGGGAGGACCAGTACTATAACACGACAGTGTACACCTACAACGAATCCTTCGATCAATTCTTTCCATCCAGGATTATATTTTCCTCACCATGCCCAGCATGCCATCAGTAAACACGGTGCAGTAACACACGGCTCTTCCGGTCCGCTCGGTATTTGGATCAGCTTTTTCAATAAAATCGAACATCTACAAACACACCGTGTTTGAGAACCCTTTTGCAAAACGCACGCACAAACACGTTGAGTGGGAAATGGCCGACATTCACGTACACGACATGCTAAGCCACTATTCGATCCTTAGCGGCTTAAGGGTAATTTCTGCTTCACGACGTCCTCCGAACGACGACATAAACATCAACAACAGCAGGCCGCGTCCGATCCCGGGAAATCTCGTTCGGCGGTATTGGTACATCGCACGCACACTACTATCACCAACGTACGTTCAGGAAATGGGAAAATACGTGCGCTTCCCAGTGTGTAGGCTTCAGCTTCCGGCAGACCAAGGCCAGCGCATCAGGGCCACACGGTGTCGAAGCAAATTATCGTCAATAAATTGCTGTTTGTTAGCGAAATGACAGCGTACTTAAAGGTTGTACGTAGCCTGCACCAGTGGTCGTACGGTTCGGGCAGACACACAGGGGGGAAAAAAAACGTCACATTGGCAGGATTCAATGAAAAGCCGCGGCCGTATGCCACTTCCTGGGATGGGGTACGAAATAACAGGGCTCGGTGGATTGTAGCAAACTTGTTGTAACGTTGTTAAGGTGGATTACATTGTAGGTTGCGCGAGCCCGAAAGAAGGTATGCTAAATACGTGCGATTAAAACAATTTTGTAATAATTGAGCAACGCTAATTTTTCCGAGAAATGTGTAATGATAAACATTTTAAAGTACGAAAGTGTGACGCGTTTTAAACATGCAAGGTAAATGTATACTTTTTTCTCGAATTTTGAGGCATTTTTAAACAAAAAAAAGCATTTATGCTACATTCAAGAACTCCTAAAACGGGTTCAAAATGTAAATTTGTATACGTATAGTGTTAAAAGACGCACTTTGAAATGCAGATTGCTTACTTTAAGGGGTTATTTTCAAAAGAGTTATAACAATGAGGAATTTTGAAGCTTATTTTTGCGCTCTCAACATGTTATTATTTAAGAAAAGGTTACATGAAAAGTCTTTCTAATTCTAACAAGCTTTAATACTTCATAATTTACCTTTTACTTAGAAAAATCTGATATCACGACCCGCAGTGCTAAAAAAAAACTGTCAAACGACGTCAAAATTAAAACATTTCGCACTCGAAAAACGACCCTTTTCGGCAATGTTCTCCCGCATCATACCAGCCATTTCCGAAATGTTTCTATTTTCACAGCTATTTGTAAAATTCAAACCCGTGCCGCATTTTCTTTTACAATTTCGTTTTTCTCTGCCGTCAAAACACAACAACGCAAAAAAAAAAAATCTTTCATCAGTTAAAATAAAAGCCCGCAAGGTTGGGTGATATCAAATACACCCATGCGCACGTACGGAATGGTGTGAAAATGTAATGAAGCCATGGACCGTTCGAAGGGAAACCCGTCGAGAGACACCTTCTCTCGCAACCCGCCCCAAGCGAGATAGGGCAGACCGATGTAATAATATTCCAGCACCACCTTTCAACCGTATCCTTTCGGAATGTGAAACGAGCGAAAGCTTTTTTTTCTGGTTGCCCGCTTGACACGTGTGCGATCAAACCGGGAGAAGAAAGCAAAACACCGCTGCTCTCATATTCGCACATATTCGGCAGTCGGAATGGAAATCTACGGTCGCCGGCATACGCATGAAGCACGCACTCACGTCACTAACAAAACCTAAGCAGACACGGAAAACTAAACAAAAAATATGCCCAAACAATCCCTTCACACGAAACGGAAGCAAAATATTCATGCGAGATACCCATTTTCACGACACCACCGGTACCGCTGGACGTATTGTTTGCAGGCATAATATTTATAAATAATTAGAATTCCCAATCCACTGCCCTCTTGTCCCCAAAACTCCACGTGCAGCAACTTAAGGGGTGGCTTAAGACAACAGACACCGGACGACTTAAAGGTGTGCGTTTCGAGTTGAGGTTGGTAGTAATTTTAAATGCTGTTTGCTTACTGGAATTCCTTTCCATAGCATGAGATATTTTGAGCAAACATTGGAGGAGATATGGCGATAAAAATTACGGGTGGTACAATGCGGCAGACTCACAAAGTTTCTTTCATTTCACGATAACGCTATACGCTTTTGAACTGGAAATCCATATTTTATATTCTAAAACGTGTAAACACGTTTGATATACAGATTTTCTGGCTTCCATGTTGGCTTCAAGAGATCCTGACAAGTCTTTTAGTGCCGCTTTGACTTGTTTTTACACTAATTTTAGTTATTCATTCAAATAACTTGATCAACCTGCCAAAATAGAGAAGCTGTAGTAACACACAAGAAAACAGTAGAACCAGTCTCACTGCCAGGGGTACAGAAATGTGTTTTGACGTTTCGTGGCTAAAATGCATCTAGCTATCCATACATACTGATTATGTATAGTACGATGCTCCAATTCTTGTAAGTTTAAGAACTGTGAGAACATGTCCAAAAGGTAACTTGAAACGCAAACCTTCAAGTCGTCCGGTGTCTGTTGGGTAAAAGTGGGGTAAAAGGAGCGTGGAATTATCAGTTATTAAACGCATTGAGTTGAACCTGTTTCGGTTCAACTCCTGTGATTGCAGAATGTTACTTATATTTTAAAGTACGAATCATCATAGATCCTAAGATCTGAAATCATGATATACGTTAGTATCCTAGACCTGGCACCAAATATTCCCTCTAAAATCTATTCACAACGAACAAATAACGTAACATTTAGTTATTAAGAACATTCAGAATATATTGCCCTGTCAATTTCAAGACAATAAATCAATTTAAAAGATCGATCATTACATTTGTTCTTTGTATTTCTTTATATCCTGGTCACGGCACCGAAATCGCTTGGAAGTTTCTTTTTCAATAAAACAAAAAAAAAGTTCTTATGTAAAAGAATTTTCTATCATTTCTTAAACTAGACTTAAAACAACACAATATTCAAATTTAAAATCAAACTTCAGCCAGATATCCTGGTCACGGCTCCACAATATATTGAAAGACATTGCATGACTTATATTTTACAGAGTTATCTTCAGGTTTCATTCCAAAACATCATATTTATCATAAAGAGATGGTAAAAGCCAACCTTGACCAAATTTCCCAACTTATTTAACATATTTGAACCTTTATAAAACATCTTTTTTACTAACCGGACAGGCACACTCCATATGCTCTCCCTCAATCGTGCATTTCATTGCAAAAGCCCGTCTCTACCCTTAACGTAACTGACCTACCAGGCCAATCAATCAATCGGTATGCGGATTTAATAAACATAGTGTCAAACCCGAAAACCGAGTTGATCGATGAACCCCGAAACGGTCGCAGCTCGTTCCAGTCCAACACAACTAACCACCACGAAGATAATACACTGCCAACACAATTACAACAGCAGCTGGCCACAGTTACGACCATCACCACGCAACACTATATTGCGGACCATAGCTACTTCGCATGCATTGTGAAAAGATTTACACGACTAAACTGATTGGTTCGAAGGAGATTCTGAATGTGACAAGTACAAACATGCGAGAGAAGCAAAAAAACTGCCTGAGAAGCATATGTTTTCCACATTTTTTTCTGCTTTTGGAGCGTGCCTTCATTCGCTTCATCTAGCACCGATCGATAAACATCATGCCCTTTCATTCCACGCAGTACTGTTCCTACCAAAGGGGACTCGTCTACTTCCAGAAGTGAAGTTCACTTCTACACGCTACAAAAAAATGCGCGTGCCAGACAGCACCGTGCATCGTTATCACATCGTTAATAAACACCACCAACCCCGATCGTCAAATGGGGAATTAATCATCGCTACATGACGAAGTGGGACAGGAATGCACTTACGTCAAATATCAGCAAGAGAAGCGCCCCGAAAAAAAAACATACGTATAAAAACTGGAGCACTTGGAGCGCCTGAACGGAGGACACAACAGCCGCACATCAGCAAGCATCGTGAAGAGCTTACTGATGATGGGATGTGAATGTGAAGGTGTACTTGAGAGAGTGATGTGCCAACAAAGCGAAAACAAAAAAACATTCGAAACCGCGTTGATGTGGCTGTTTTTGGCAAATTGCTAAAGCGTTCACTGGTGTCCTGCTTACTGATGAGGATGATGTTGAGTCACAGCCAGGCTTTATGTCTGGACGATACGTTTACATCTCTTTAAGCGAACATTAACGAACAAACAGTTAGCGATGTTAATGACAAGCAAACAGCAGTCCAATTCTTGATGGCTACCAAAGGGAAAAATAGAACAAGAATTGAAGATAACTTCCTTGAGCTCCAGGAAGCGTGTCTACTGATAGACTAAATTTGTACTTTGTTGTAAAAAAAAATCTTCAATTCTAGCACCTTGAAACCAATTTGAAGCCATGCCGCTTATCAGTCGGCGTGCCAAACTAAACACACGGCACAAAGATTGCGTCATCGGGTTGTCACCGATTGCCGTGTTTGGGTTTAGTAGAGCACGCCTTCACCGGAAGCACCGGCGACGCGGCGCGATAACAGTATCGCGCTGCGCCTGTTGGACCATTTACGTACGGATAAAACGCAAACCGTCGACCGTACGCGTGCACACGCAACAGCAACAAAACACAACAAATACTGGTTGAATGGAAACAAATTCGCTCCAAATTAACGGTGCCAAACATGCCGGCCAGCAGGGTGGAAAACAAATGGAAGCGAACAAAAAGGGGATGAAGTGAATTTAATTAATATTTATTTCGTACCGAGTGATTCCAAGCCTGGGAGAGGTTTGTTGTTGCTGTTGAGTGTTAGAACTTGAATAAAAACACACACACACACACACACACACACACACACACACACACAAAATCCCTTCGCGTGAAACCTTCGCGAAACAAGGGTCTTACCCTTAAACGCATACAAACATACACAAAAAAAGCCGATGTTTAGGGCCCATTACTTACAAAGACCGACCTCATTTCCGGTGGATCCGGAACTGCCAAAAGATTCGGATTATATTATTTTTTGCCCTGTCTTGAACGCGGCAAATGCTCGCGCACGCACATTAAATGTTTGATCTTGAGAAAAAAGCATACGAAAAGAAAAGCTTTTCGTGAGGGGGAGAGTTGGTGATACAGCGAGGCAGCGAGTAGCAAAAAAACAGCTTCAATCTCCAATTGAATTACCTCGAGCGTCAGTTCCCCCCTCCCCGGGCGGCACTTGGGCACATCAGTCACGGAAAAACAATTTTTCCCATACGCTTTGCCTCCTTCGAAGGTGGCCCGCGCAACGCGCACAGCAAATTGTGTCGAAAAATTTTCCCTCCTTCATCTTTTCCACCTTGATTTAGAACCGCTTGGGCAACAAAGATTTGCAAAATAAATGACAAAACATAAAAGCGTGTACGTGTTTTTCGCGCATTTGCCATTTATCTGTGGCTGGCTGTAGTATTTTGCTGTCCCGGCAGTGTTAGTAACAGGCAGTTTATTTTCGTTTCCGAACTGGCCTGCTTTTCTTCGTGTGTTGGTCCCGTTTTCCCGTCGGAAAAGCGCCGACAAGTTTCTGTAATGGATGCCGTACGCTCGTATCATATTTGTCTGGTGTGTGTGTTGTGTGAAGCTGTTAAATCGTCAAATCTGTGAACAATTTTATTTGCATTCGATGAAGTCATCCGTCACGGGGCTTGGGAAGCTTTTATCGGGTGGTTCGGCTGACGGAAAGCGTATCTATTTTAAGGCTCACTTAAGCTCATGTTTATTGATGTACCGGAAGCGAGAGAGAGAGAGAGAGATGAAGATTTCCTTTTTTATTTTTTGTTGCGATGAGCTGCTTCGCATTCATTAATTCCCCTTTTCATCGAGGATCTTATTTTACGGTGGGTTTCTTGCAGCCTTAATGTATGCAATGAGTGCAACTTTAAAAAGCAATTTAAGGTGCATGTTTCCAACAGTGGAAGAATGTATGTTTTTTTAATCGTCAACGATGACTTAAGGTTTCGTATGTACAATATGGATATTAAAACTATTTTGACAACTATCTACTTTAAAACATCTTAAATTGATATTACACGTTTATAACGCGCCTAAATTTATGTACAAGCAGCTTTCAACCAATTAAAATACAAAAATGGGGTAGTTTTTTGTAGGAAGTATTCATTTATTTTTAAATTTTGATTATTATAATTACATTATCGATATTCAAAATTGATTTCCATTGATCTATTGAACATTAAGATTAGATTAAAAGTGAACAGCGCGCACTATATCCTTTATCATATCTTTCGGCGTAACTATATCTTCAAAAAACATTACAAAATTAAAATAAAAAATGAAAATAAACATCAAGCCCACCAAATCCAATTATAGCAATAGTTTGAAATAAATAATCAGAAAAAAAACTTGCCTAAAATTATGCTTTAAGCGTAAGCAAATCACATTTTCGAACTGGAGCGTTGCTGCTGCGGTGCCAATACTAGTTCAGAGAATTGATTTAGCTTAGCCATTGATAGCTCTCATAATAAAATAGACAGTAAAATTCAGCCTTGATGAGAAGGTCTACTTACATATAAGTTGATAAAAATACAGCTTAAAAAAACAGGCAACAACCGTTTAAAAATTAAATTTCTGTGTAAGACGCACAATCACAAAAAATACGCCTAAAATTATGCATCTAGTGCGACAAAATTAACCTTTTGCATTCGAACATCGCGTCTATAGCGCCCAGTCACATTGAAATTAGAAATCTTCTCGAGTGCAAAGGATTATTTAAAAATTAAATTATTTTATGTTTTTACAATATTCTTATCATATTTTCTGTTAAATACTTGAATACAGACTTCAGTACTTAAGTGGAATATATTTTTTGTATTGTACCATTAATTAATTAATTATAATTTAATTGATTGCATTTAAAACTTGTTTCACCAATTGAAAATTGCCTCTCTTTCAAATTTCCTCATTTAATAGGATGATTCATCAGTTGGAACCAAAAACAAGAGCATGAAACGTGCACTCTACAGCCAAAACAAAACATAAATGTGCCACAAAGAAAACGGGATAAAACTCTTATTCTAGTTCCACCCCAAAGGAAACCGAGTACAGAACCTGTTACTTTACTCACGCAACTACCCATTAACGCAACCGTTGACGCTGAATCATGGCGTTTGACGGTTCGTAGGCTGGATAAAAATGATTGCTTTGTGCATGTGCCACGCAAAAGTGCTCCAAACCTTGCCCAGAAAAAAACCTTCCCAACGATAGCGCATCGTCAGCTGTGACTGCACAAAATTAGTAACAACCGATCGTCGCCTTAAAACACAACCCCCACATACCCCACAGTAAATATTTTCTTTCTCAGTAAAAGGGTCTCACACTGAAAGAGATTTGCAACTCAGAACACACACACACAGCTTCTCAAAACAAATTTTCCCATTTTTGGCCTTTTGTAAATTTTGGCGTTGCATCGTCGCCAACGTAAGCAGATTCCCACAGCTTTTTATCCACCGTACGAACGCTAAAGCGTAACCCTTTTCGGTATGCGCGTATTTTCGTTGGTCGGTTTTGCATCTACACTCTTTATGTGCCGTTAAATAATTAATTATAAAAGACTTGCTGCTTTTGTGTTTTTTTTTTTGGCAACCCGATGCCCACCGAAAAACGGGGGAAAACTCCCATTTTGCTACCGTTGGCAGCTTTAGTTAGAGTACAGCACAAAAAGCTACCTTTTCAAAACTGGGCACCGGTGCTGATGATGGTAGCAAAAGGTTTTTGGCAGCGCCTGGTTTGTTGCCCGGTTGTTTTTTTTTGCGGTGGTGCGGAGGCTTAACTAAAGTTGTTTTAATTATTTTCACCACCACAAACTGCTGCTGTTGCTGCGAAGCGAATCTTTGAATTAGTGTAACAAACGGTCATAAATTATAAAATAGAAATTCTGAACGCACCACCGTCGGCTGCGAGTGGGAACATATGGCGGTGTAGTTTACTTTGTTTTTTTTTTACGAAACAAAATTGCATCCTGAGGATAATTAAAATTCATTTATTGTGAGGTGTTGAGCGTGAACCGAAGGTAATAATGGGCTGCTTGTGGAGCAAGATAATGTTTAATTGAAAAAGTTTCGTTTCTATTTTACTCAACGTTTCGTATTTTTTTATTAAAATACTCAAACCATTCAAAATAAATCGTTTTGCTGCACTTCATTGCACCATTGTAAACGATATTGCTTTAAATAGACGTCAACAATAAATATTAGCCATGATGACACAACATCATAAACAGTACACAATTCACTTTCAATGTTCCAGTGTCTCTCCGACGGAGCTTCATGATGTAAGTTTTCCTTCAATTATCTACAGACTGAACATTGAGCAACATTCAACCCCTTCCAGAAAGGTAGCAGATAAATGTCACCCGTGCTTTTGCCTTTGTTCTTTTACAGTTTTATTTGACTTATTTATAAGTGCACTCTAAATTTGTAGTTCCCACAGCCTTGAAAGCAAAAAACAGCACCGATAATCGATGCCGCTGAACGAACATCTCGCCCCCTCCGAAATACATTGGATAACGCGCGTTCGAGCTGCTGACTTCTTCGAAAGAAAACCATCAACGCGAAACACTCGCTCGCGATTGCGCACCGTTGTAGCTAGCTCGCGTACAAAACCGGTCCCATCGAAAAGCCGATCCCAGGGACCGCGCACCGACTAATCGACCCAATACACCCAATCCCACCGAAAGCCGATAAGTAAATAAAGCTCCGGATGAAATTGCTTTCGATTTTCCAGCGCATTCGCAGCACACACAAAAAAAACCTCTTTCGCGACCGTTGCAGTCCGGCAACAAAAGCCCTGCACGCTAAACCACCCCGGCATACACCAATGGAAGACAAACAAATGAGACGAACAACCCAACAGAAAAAAAACACGTAGCAGATCGCATCGCGCTTCCATCAGATTCAGCGATTTCGATCGGAGAAACTTCTCTGTCCATTACTTTACCGGGGCGTTCGAGCGAAACCGATACCGGTCAGAAAATAAACGATAAAGAGCTAAACGATTGTGCCGGTGCCGGGATAAAGACACACCGCAGCGTCACCGTGTACTGGCGGGCAGCAGAGAGACAGACAGAAAACCCCGCTCGCTATCCCACCGATAGCAAAAAATAAAATGTAAACCGAACACGCGGTGTAACGGGGGAAAAAGTGCAGCACAGAAAATATAAAGCACAATCGAGAGAACGCTAATCAACCGTTGCTGATCTCGATACCACGGAGCGTGCCGGATTTCTGATATGCCTTTCGCTGACATTTTCTCAAACATTTACTTTGGACGGTGCAGTTTTCGTTTATTTTATTTTCCCAGCAGATCCTTTTCGCTGCGCCAAGCGATTATGGGGAGTCAATCTGCTGCGGGCATTACTTACGTAACGGGTTTGTACTTTAGTGGGGAAGCTTTTTTTGTATTGTTCAACGTAGGAAAATGGAACAGTACAATGTACTGGAATACTTGATTGAAGGATACAATCATTACCTTTCGAAACAAAGAGAAAATAAATCATCTCTGTGTGGCGAAGTAAGACCCAGAGCGAAATAGTACACAAAATGGCTGTAAAAACTTTAAGAATACTGAAAAACTTAATTTAAACACTATGAAAAATAACAATCAATTTTATAAACAAAAAACGACGCTTCAAAGATTAAAAAAATTATTTTTTTATAATGAAAAAGAAAAACCCTTTAGAATTTATAGTAAAGACAGACTTAAAGAAAGAAATTTGACAAGATATATGGAACGTTTGGAAGAATAAATATTAGATAAACCTAGAAATAATAAGCATAACTAATGGTCGACATAAACATAACAAAATCGACATGAAAAAAGCATCTAATTATATGAATCAATAAATATAACATGGAAATGATAAAACCACATAAACCAAACAATAAAAATAAAACATGAAAAATGCAAAACATATAAAACATCAAAATAATAAAAAACAAACATAATTTAAAAGAAACATCAGCAAAACTAATATCAAATATAAATCAAAGTATGAAAAAACTATACAATATTTATAAAAATTAAATTGAAACATAACCTTTCGTTATTAGAAAACATGTTTTGAAAAAAGGACAACGAAAACAAAAAAGAGAAACATGAAATAAGAAACTTTCACATGAGAAAAAAGGAATTATACAGTTGTACGAAAAATAAGAAAACATCCTAAACAAACAGAAAATAAGTAAACAAATATACCATCCCCAATTAAAACTACAAAACGTTAATTATCCCAATAAAATAAAATGAGAAAAGAGACAATTGCAGAAAGTATACCCGATTCCATCAAAGATGTTACTACCACAATCACCATCCTGACAAAGAAATTCCAAGAAATAACATCAAATAGCAGCAATTACACATTGGGAACATTGCGCATACTTTTAAAGCAACGATACGAATATACGTTCGATAAACACAATTCCCTTAGCAACCGACCCGACATGATAACGTTCATCTATGTGTAATTACATTCAAACGTTGGCACGCGCAGCAGAAATAAATTCACATGCAAAATGGTCACCACACATCACACACACATGGCAGCAGAATAGCAGGGAAGGCTCAGTACCCCGAAAATGACTTCCGAAAATTCGCCAACCAACGTCCACCGAAAACCCATTAGGCAATTGCGTCGGGTCTGGTCCAAATCATCATCCCATCGCCATCATCATTATCATCACCATCATCATCAGTGTAAGTTTCATTACACTGAACACTACGATCAATAATGTAAACGCACGATGCGCACAGATTTACGGACGCCCTTGGACGAGCGGTCCCAACCGCTCCGTCCGGATCACGCCTTGTCGCTGTCGTGCTGCAGTTGACTGCAATGGATGCAATTTAAATTTGATAATGTATGCAAATGAACTAACATTTCGGGTGCACGGTCGAACAAAAACCGGGGACGGTGAGAGCGCATCCCGATTGGATGTGATGCTGTCGCACTGGAACACCCATCACCCAGCCGTACGCAAACAAACATCATAAGTACACAGTCACACACACACACACACACTCATGGCACACGTTTATACAAATAGGAACCAAACGAAGAGGGATGCTTCCAGACAAAAATGTACGCATTGCTCGTGGAGGTAATTTTCAAACTCCAAAAACCGACACGAGCTTACACGCTTTCTTGTCTAGCTACTGTTGCCAGTTGTCCTTTACAGTCTTACGCTTCCACGCGTCTCGACTCGGATGCGTATGTGTGGTTCCGTTTTCGCGAACCGACTGCATTGCGCTTCGGCAGACCTGCGATTTCGTGGCGAAAGCGTAGGTTACAATTTCCAACGATTGCACAACCGTCCCACCTTCGATGCAAGTGGATACTGCACCGCTCTATAAGTGGAATCAATCCCATTTGCAGGGTGGAAGATAAAGTGCAGTCCTTGTGCACCGGTTCGAGGGATCCTCGTCGTGCTCGGGTGCGAGCTGGATGAAAATAAATTCAATTGAGTAAACACAAATTCACTTCACGAACCAAACGGTGAGCGTCGTACCGCGAGTGTGCAACAGTTTTGTGAAGTTTGAAGCAATGTTGTGGACAGCTGAAGGGTTATCTAGCGCGTATCATGGCGTACACGAGTTGGTCGAGTTGAACATGATATGTAATTATAGCCGTACGTTACTCATCTACACATCTACATCTACATCAAGTGATATAATTTCTAACTAGATACATATTGACGAAATTGAAGTCTGAATAGCCCGGAATGCTTCATGGATCCAATAAAAATGAGCTGCGGTGAAAGAAAACTTCATATTGCTGGTCGAACATACCATTAATTATGAATGCAAATTAGTAACAAATATTAAAGAGACCAATGAAAAATATACAGGAACAAAAAATAATATAATTGTCCTTTATAAAATCATCAACAATGAAAATTCAAAATGAACTAATAAAAAAAAACCGGAAATATCAAATCAAAACCGTCTAAACAATAATTTAAACAAACAAAATAACCAATAAACAAAAACGGAAATATAAACACATTAATGTACAAATTTCAATAATAAAAAAACATGAGAAAAATATGAAAGAACACTAGAGAATTGTAGCTTTTAGGTCAAAACTGAAATAAAAGTTAAGAACATAATAATAAACAACTTTTTGGAATAACTCCAACCAATTGATGATAGAAAATCAACACAAAATTGCATTTTATAGCAAAATACAAAAAAAAAACAAATAATGAAAGTGAAAGCAAATGGTATAAAACCCCTAGAAAACCATTCAATCAGTCAGATTGTAATTAAGGTTTTGGTATTCTGTTGCACATTTAGTGAAAATACGTGAGGAAACAAAAAATCTGTTGAACTTTGAAATAAATTATTGACAATACGGCAATATTAATAATTCGAAATGTTAAATTTATAACAAAATTATGACATCTCTTCCATGCGCTTTTTAAACTTCAATGCGGTTTAGTTTAACTTTGAAAATTTAATTTCTTTGTCTCAATTATAAAACATTTTTCAGATTTCGATTCGAATGATTTGAAAATTTCTAAACGAACACAAAATTGCTACGGAAATTTCATATTTCAAGAACTATTTTAACAAAATATCAATTGCAGTCATTTCCAAGACGAATACCAGAGTCTCCTTATTGTTATGTTTGTCACTGTAAATAAACAGTTAAAAAAAGCGGAACTTGCTTATCCACTAGCGACTAGAATTATTAGTTTTCAAACATATTGATTATGGTCCGTATCAAGTATTAATATTATACACCCCCAAAATAAAAAAAATAAAACAAACAAAGCAAGCACCTTCGGTGCAGAATAATTGATGAGCACAGTATGCAAATTCCTTCAATTCCGCTCCACTTGTCTAAACAAACCGGTAAAATGGATGCATAAGGGCCTTACGTATGCATTTCCACGATGCAATTCACGATCATTGCTGCAGCCAACCACCAACACACACTCTCGCATTGAGCATACACTAGAGTGCACACACACACACACATGAACATTCTGTTCAGCTCATTTTGCACGTACTTGAGCGTAAACAATCAGTTTCCGGTCTTTTGCGCTACGAGGTTTTTGTGACCCCGTACGCGATAGGGACCTGTGAAAACTGTATCAAAACCTTCGTAGCGCTGGTTGTTTTGTTTTTGTTTTTTCTCGCGCCATTTTCAACAAGCCACACAAAAACAAACTCCCCAAAGTGCCAAAACCCAGGCCCGCAAGGTGGATTACCAATTGTTGCCGTACGCTCAATTTTCCACATTCAATCCCTTGCTGTGGAGCGATGTTTTGATGGTTAAAATAATCGATCGACAGTTACCGAGAGCGATGGGGGTTGGTTGCTGCTTTATCGACCGGATATTGTTTTTTAGTTCTTCGACTCGATATACTCGTTTTATCCGCGTTATAGTACGCTGGGTTAGAAAATAGATGCACGCGTTCTGTTGTTCCAAAGCCGGGCAAACAATGGCAACACGATCTGCACAACGGTTCGATGTGTGCGCTCCAATCGGGCGCCATACATTTTTTTTTTTTAATGCAGTGATAAACCATATTCCAATGCCTGGCACCGCTGGAGGATGATCACAGAACAATTTACAATCAACTACACAATATCACAGCAACCAGGCACAGGAAACGATAACGACGCACCGCCATTGAACGTGTTGGGTAATATATTTCCATAATGATAACTATTAACCACCTTTCGTTCGAGCGCGCGTGTGTACGCGCCCATCACACCACGTTAGGCACGTGTGCACGCACATTAGGTTGGTGCAGGCAGCAGAACATGCACACGGCACACGGCTAATTAAATGTGCACTTCCGGCACATCACCGGCCTGGAGGTGCTGGAGCTTTATGCGAGTGATCTGTAAAGTAGTATGCCCGCTACGTTCTGCAAGTCTTATGCCCCCTGGCTACGCACAACCTGGTGGAAAACGGTAAAATATTAGTATTTTAGTCACATTCGACCATACAACGGCCGGGCACGATTATAATTATCGATCGTTCGGCCGATTTATGACAACCGTTAGACAGTCAATTTGTTCCTTTCGTCGGGGTAATTAACGTACTTGAAGTGTTGATTATTTTACCACTATATTATACTAGTGGCGCACTACTTTCGGTGTTGATGAGCGATTTTGTAGCAAATTTTGGTACCGTTGAAAGTTTTATTGGCGTTTAGAGTTTAAGTGCGTTTTAATGCTAATAGAAACGGTTTTAATGAGGACCTCACAAGATGTATTTGCTATGAAATATAATTTATTGCTAAGATTTCAAGCAGTTTCGATTGATAATTGTTAAATTCGAACTAAATTTGGTTTGTTGCAGCCTAAATGTATGCAATAAATTTTACTTTTTACCTCCAATAATATCCAGAATCTTAAGAATTTACAAATCCTTGTAAAATCTATATTATAGATAAGATTTCCGACTTATTGCAATATAAAAAAACATCAAGCATTACCTATTTCAGTACCTATTATAACTTACCGTAGCCTAAATGTATGCAATTATAAGCAATCAAGTCAACTTATTGTAACTTTCGAATAAGACACTAGCATGTCAAGCTTATCCATTTTTACTATTCGTTAAAGTTTAAGCACAATCAGTCTTAAATAAAACCTAAAGTTAGTCTTTAATGTAGTGATCAAACTGTCAAAGTTTGTCTTAGTAAAGTCATCTAAAATACATTCAAATTGGGTTTAGCCAGTTTTTATGGTCGCAAGCTTTGTTAAACATTCTCCTCAATAAAAGGTACATGTTGTGCACATTCAAAAAATAATCCTAAAGCTTAAAGAATTACAGTTTTTACATCACATTCTAGTTTTTAAGATGTAACTTTTAAGTAATTCTGAATTTAGCCTATAGGTAGACCACTAAAATAGAACTAAATGAAATGAAATGAAATGAAATGAAATGAAACACATTGCCACGTAAAATCGAAAGAGATACTCTAGCCAGCCAGCTATTGCCTGCTGCAGCCTACATTTATGCAATTCTTCTACATTATGTGATTATCACATTTAATAACATCATATAAAGAACTAAATTGATTTCTTAAGAAATGATCAAATTTGAATAATCTACAGCACACATGTCTTTCGTTAAATTGAACAGCTATACTCCCATTATAGTGTTTTGTTTAATTTCAAATAAATACAATCATAAAACACACATTCAACACGCTCAACAGGACAACAGCACGCTGCTATAAACAGCCAAACATAACGATAATAAGTGTAATGATGTTTCAAACTTTACGACATCCTGCAGCGCTTTATTGGTACTAATCTGCTGGGAACAGCGCCCAAAACCTATCCCACCGGGGCGGCGCTCACACAAAGCGATGCCCAACAACCTCCAGCCCAGACAGAGCACACCAGCCGTCGACAGATAGCAAAGCATTGGCGCGGCTCGTACAAAACTTCAACTCTCTAGTCTTTTATTTTGAAAATGCCTAGCAAGCGTTTAAACCGCTCAAAACGAACCTAACGAAGCGTTATCGGGTTTTTATCTACAATTTTTAAAGACTTCCCCCAAACCGCCAGCAAAACGGCCAGAGTTTTGTGTTTTCCACTGCCAAAAACCCATCTTCCGTATCTGTTGTGTTGCTTTATTTATTGGCTTCTGAATTTTCCCGATAGACGCCTTCCTATTTCTGACAGGTCAAAAATTGAAACCATTTTGGCAGCTCGTTTTACGTTCGAAAACGAGCAGAAAAAGGGCAAGATTCACGCACATGCACGCACGTGGAAACGAAGGATTTGTCTTTTTTTTTTGGAGGTTTTTCTTCTGTGTGTTGTGAATTTAGAATGGACCAAAGCCAAAACTAAAGGCAAAATGGTAAATAAAATTCGAACCAAACACAAAAAATACGTAAACGGTTCAGTTTTACTATTTTTCCCGGCCAAACAAGCATCAGGCCCAACCAATTACCCGGCGGGATTTTTGCTTCGAGGTCACTTGTGCACCACGGTCCCTGCTTCAGTCAGGTCCACCCGGGCCCTTTAGCACTGTCCCAATCGTGAAAACCGAACCATAACCCAACGCCATTGGTAACAACAGTCTAGACACGGTGCAAAAAAATCCCTAGAAATAAAAACACGATGATGCTTTATGCTTCATGATTCCCAGTACGATCGTTCTGTTTTCGTTCTGTTGAAAGTTGTACAAAAAATTTCGTTTTGTCATGCCACCATGATATTGGCCCGGTGTGCTTCGTGCGAAGGGATCCTAAATTTTGTAACATTAAATTTTTCGACACACAAAACACTCACGGGCCCCGTTTGGGAAATGGGGAAAAAAAAACAAACCAAAAAAAGAAAACAATACGCATCGACGCACCCAAAAACTTTGACCCATTCGTGACGCGAAACTGCTGACAATCATCGCAAAAGCGTTATCGGGCTAATAAAAACACGCATTAAGGGGCGACCTGCGTTGGATTCGAACGAGAAAAAAAAAACACACACGCTCACACGCCTCATCGTTATACTGCCGCGGGGGCCGCCTGAACACATGAAAGGTGATCAATTTTTTACATTCAATTTTTAAAACGCGCCCCACGCCATCTAGCGGGAATGGTACAAAAAATCAGATCGGAAGTAAAACACCACAGAGCGAACACATAAAACAGGTTATCTGCTCGTTTGTTGGCATTTTTTTATTTGGCCATCCCATCCCCAATCACTGGACAGGAAGCTCACCGAACGCCGTCGATTATTGGCGATAGGTAGTTGTGGTGCGATTTATGAATAAGAAAAAACGGCCGCCATTCGGAACCATTCATTCACCGTGAGCTGCGAAATAAAAATCCCGCCTGCCACCGAAATAGACGGATTTCGCGCACACATCAAACGCGTCTGTCTGACTGACAGCGTAGCGCCCGATTTTATGCAATCTTTGTCACCTGCAGCGATGGGAGTTAAACATTTTTATAGCCGGTTTTCTACCTTTTCCTCGGTTTTCCGTCAGCTACGGATGAATCGCCGAACTGCCACATCCGGGTAAGTTGAAGGGTTTTGTTGGGATTTTCACCAATGGGGAGACAATCCCCGAAGCATCATTGAGGTTTGAAAATTATACTCGAATTAAAAAAGGATTCAAACACATCCGCATTTGCACGTTGTTCCGTTTGGTCTGTGTTCTGGTTAGTTTTATCTATTTCTTTACTTGGGTTTAAAAGTTAAACTAAATAAAACTCTCCCACATACTTTGGCACACAAAATAAGGCACAGAAAATTAATACAAAACAAGTTATAGCAACAAACTCCGATCACAAAACGGCTATAATTGGTGTGACTGTTTGACACACTTATTATCCAATTATGGCACATTATCCCAGGGCCATGGGTCTGGCCACTACCACCACCATTATGTTGCGTTGCAAACAGTTTGCAACGTTGGGCATGACTTTTGCCATACAAACGGGTCCGGTCGGAAGCTCTCAGAGCCGGCAAACGCTCGCTGTTGGCAAAGTTTCAACACAGCTATATGCGAGTTGAACTGAAGCTAATGAAAACTATTTTACACCCGGCACCGGTCGTGGGTTTCGGTCTTTTACATACCACAAAGTGGGATTATGCGCCCGGGAGTGGCATAAGTAGAACAAGTTTTTGGGATTTTTTTAAACAAAAGCTCAGTGTATCGTTAATACGTGTTCTTGTGGATGGATTTAGAAAAGTTTTTCCGAAAACATGCTAACTGACAAGGAAGCAATGAGATAAATTGACAATGACCGACATAGAATGACGTTTTTTTCTGCTTTATACATCCATTTGGCACATTCTTTTCTTCGTTTGAGCGTTATAGTTATCTATTTTACTTAATTAGTTTAATTTTAACGTCTTTCTTTCTCCTTATTTGACTTTTTTAATTCATTTGCTCCTTATTTAAGATGCTTTTTATTTCTGAAACACACTAACGAACCTTAAAAAAACGTTTGCACTGGATTTAATCAATGGCAAACCACCAGAAAAAAGCAAATGCTAACTGGAATCAATTGCAATAACAGGAAAGATAAATATCGCACTGCTGCAACACCGTGCGCTTAATCTGGCGCCGAAAGAGGCGAGATTATTGACGCTGGTCCAGGCTTATCGGTTCGGTGTGAGAAATGACACCAAATTAGCGGTTTCGTGCTGGTGCACACGGGCATAAAATTGCTCCAGGCATTTAGCATTTCGGGCTTTTTTATTTGTGTGCGAATGTTTGTTGATAATTTGTTGTGCCATGTGCGATAAACGTGAGTTTGTCACGGGATGAACGATATTTCGGAGAAAAAAAAAAGAAGTAATGTCATTATTACAGGAAAAGACAAAATTGAGGACAAAATAACTGAAAATAATTTGAATTTCTACTAATGTTTAAACGCCTATTAGGGTCTATAAAGTTGCCCTTAATCCAGTCAACTAAAAGAACAAAGCTAACATATCAACGCGTTTATAGGACAATAAATAGTAGTTTTCAAACCGTGAAAATGCTTCTTTTGATAAATAAAAGCACACGATTCGTAGAGCTAATTAGTAAAAACGCTTCAAGAAAATAAAGTCTTACCAACTCATACCTAAACCAAACCAATTAAAAATAGTGTTCCTCACGAATACGAATCAACCCACGCCATAATCAGACTTACTCACCGTCGAGCCCGAAAGAAAGATAACTATTATGCTAAAAACCTTTATTAGAAACACTTTAAGCAGTCATTCCGAACCGTTTTGCCTTTCCGATTCCTTGCGGACAACTTTGTTGCCCGTAAACCGACAACCATTCCGTGCGCTAAATATTTAAACGAAACATCACCGGAGTACGAGACGCCCTTCCACAAAAAAAGCGATCTTATTTGGAAGTTTGGTTCTCTTCCTTGCAATGAAGCAATGCAGAAATAAAGAAGAAGAAGAACACACACACACACACACCTCAAACAAACAACTTTCGTTTAGCACAAGTTTAGCAACGGTTAGCCGTTGCCAAGCAAATGGCCCAACACGGAACCAACCTGTCAACAAACCACTATCCAAATTGTTCGCAAGTGGCTGCGCAATACGAAAGGGCTAGCCGACCAGTACGGGGTTTCAGTTTGTTGGGCGAACAACAACTCTTCCGGTACACAGACTGGCCACAACGAAACTTCACTAAGCTACAGCAACTACCTAAACCGAGTGTTTCTTAGTTAGAAGAGTCTTTTTTTTTGCCAGAATAATTCAAAACTTTGCGCCAACTTTTTTTCGAGAAGCTTTTATGCGGAAGACAAGACTTTCTGTGTTGAAAACACAGCCTTAAGATACACCCAAAATCCCAACATTGCTTCAGGTGAACCGATGTACCGCAAGAGTCGATTGTTCCGTTCCGATATTGGTTAAACTTTCGCCATTTCATCCCTTTTCCTTTCCTGTTCCGTTGATGCGTCTCAGCCACAATCGACCCGGTTATACACATCGAACATGGTACGAAGGGGTTCGATTGTCTAAAGTGTGTACGGCTTTATGCCTTGACCGAGTTTACCTAAGCAGAAGTTCCGGGCTTTAGGTTTTCCTTCGAGCGATCCGAGTGCGTTTCTTTAATAAACAGCTTCCATTTTAGGTTCAGCTCAAAACCACTTGCTCGCCAAGACTCTACGCTACCCTCGGATACAATGGTAAGGTTTCATCGAGCTTTTCAACATACACTACAGCACAACCTACGTCTCGGAATGCTCTGCTTACATACATAAGTTCCGGATGCAAACAGCACAAGACGGCCATCTTTCGGCAAACTATCGGCAAGATTAACCTCACCATGCCGCATGCATCGCCCCGTAAAAGCCTGACAAAACAGACACCGGTCGAAAATAATGTCCTGCCCTGGTTTCACAACATAAAGCTGCCACCTCGCTAAGAGCTTCCGAAATTTTCTTAACCCCTACGTACAATTTTCGGAACACAAACAAAAAAAACACCAAACACTCAGCCCCAGAAATGATACAGAACGAGCGATGGGGTAGCTTCTCGTTCGTCGCATTCCGGGCAGAAGTTATAAACAGAGCGCACACTGCAGCGAACTGCAAAGACTGCAGTGCCTGCCCTTCCGGGGTAGTCTGCAATAACTCCGGGCTAACACCTCCATTACTTATGCATGCGCCGCTATCTTCGGCTAAAGCTTTTACGAGTAATTCCAGCGAATTGGCTCGAGAGCCCGGTACGGCCCAGGCGAAAGGGTGTGCGATGGTAGGGCCATCTTTGCTACGTCGTCGGGGAAAACAAAACATGCAAAGTGGCAGGATGCAGGCAACAGGGTTCAAGCGTTCGGTAAGAGGAATTTTGCAATCATAATGATAATGGTGTAAACGGTGCGAGATATTGTTCCATTAAATGTAAGGGGTCTAAAGAGCATCATAAAACAATTGCTATGAAACGGGTGCAAACTGTGAATGTTAAGTTATGTGATAAACATTTGAAATAAAAAAGGGAAGAAAACAGTATTAACATTTTATCTTTTCTTAAGTCCTCTAGAGGTTTAAACGGATGAATTACTATTTTATTTCTTTTCTTTATTACTCTCAGTAAGTATGTCTTTGAATTTCTTTAATTTCCAATGTTTTTTTGTTTTTTAAATTTTCTTATTTTGTAAGCTTTTATAAATTTGTTCTACTTTTAGATTTGTTATAATGACGGTCTTTGTTTACTCAAATCGATTACCTAATTAGTTATTTGATTCTTTTCATAAATCTCAATTGTTCCAGCTTTAATCAGTGTTATACTTATTCCAAAGCTGTATTTAGATTATGCTCAACGTTTCAAGATGTTAAGCAATGTACTGTTAATCCCATGAAATCATTATTTATTTATTAAGACCATTATTTTGGATAATGTAGATAAAAGCAGGTTAATTGTTTTTATTTATTTTCCAATACGACGGCTAGACGTCGTAATGCCAAGTTTTTTTATGTTTTCTCTCATTTTGTTACACTTATTTATCTATTTTTTAGTGTTCACTTAGTTTTTTTTAATCATATTTAAGCGATTTAAATAAGCGATTAACTTATTTAATGACTTTAACTACACTTGAACTCTTTTAATATACCCAGTAAAACTGAGTTAATTGTTAAAGGTTCACAGAACAGAAATATTATTCGTTATTTATTAATTCCATAATACCGGCTTATGTTAGTCTCCAAAATCCTAAGGCTCCAAGAAACAAATAATTCCGTTCATCATCATTTGAATTAGTCTATGAATTGGACTTTTAGTGCTTTTTGTAAACGCAAACCATATCCGTTTATACACAATGTCTCACATTCAATCCAGTAAAAACAAAACATAGCCTCTCTGTTCCTAATGATATCCACCTCTCCAAACCAACAGAAGTATTGAGCAGGAGAAAAAAAACAAACTTCCAATATAACAAAGACCTGCATACTTCGAACTCCAACCGTAAACGGATGCCTCATCGCTAGAGACCTTGGTTTTGTGAACTATACTCTTGTTGGCGATGTTTCGTCGCACGGTGTTTACATTTCATTAGGTGTTGACTTTTTTATTAGCCCAGCCGTGTTACAGAGCCGGCGGCATTTTTCTACAAAATTGTAACGACTCCCTAGGGCCGAGAGTAAATGGGAAACAGACTGTAAGCTAAAAAAAGGCAAGCGTCAGATATACAAATGCAGCAAACGTGGATGAAGTGAGACCGAGGTACTGGGTTCTTTTGCATAAAGAGGCGAATGTCCAGTCATGTGCAGTGGGACTTGGCGGTTGAGGTAGGCCCAAGGTATTGGAATTGGTTATGCAACGTACGCGTACTTCGATCGATGGAAGCGCCTGTTCGCTGGGCGTTGCAGTCAGCAGCAGCAGCAGCAGCAGCAGCTATTGCTAGGCATAGTGAACCATTTTACGCCTTCCTGTTTTCTCGCTCCTTCTTGCCGCCACCTACTGTCAATGATGTGGGATACGGGTCGGTTTCCTATTACAGGAACGCCAGTGATGTTAACTTATGAACCGTGTGCTACTGGCGCGATAGACGAAGCAGACGCCGAGCACTATACACCATATGGCGTCACACAATTTAAACTGCCAACTGCATTTGACACATCGATTAGTCGATGCAGCGGTTGGGACAGCAAGTCTCTGGAGGAGGAAAAAAATCACTCATACAGGCAGTAAACGTCATGTCACACAGGCGTTCGATTAATGACCGTATAGTACACGGATGTACAGACGGCCATTCAATCCTGATTTACTTCCAGCCCAGCAAGGACAGGCTGCGTTTAATCGACTAATTGCACTGTGCACGCTTATCCTACTGTTTACGGTTTACAGCAGGATTAAAAGTGCTGAGTAGAGAGCAATTTTTTCTCTCCCTTAAAAGAACGACAAATCGTATCCAATCAGCGGAGAGTGCGTTGGAGAGTAACACAAAGTGGCCGGGTGAACGTTAAGTGCACTGTAAAATGTCCTTGAAGCGGTAACCATTAATATGGCGCGACAGATAATAAGGAACAATGCAACGGCGTATGACTAATTGCCAACACACCAAACAAACTTGAGCGCACGCCGAATACGCGCGAAACTATCGTATAAATTCAAGTCAAATCCATTCAGAAGGGTATAAATCACCCCCGAAGATTAGTGGCTGACTTTGCTAACCTTGGCTGGGAAATCGCCGCCTCCACGTAACAAACAGTACGCCCGAAAACACCAGGGGGCGGTTATTCGCGGACATAATCGTTCGTCACATTCGCCAACCGCCCAAACACGGCTAGACAGACGTGTGATCTGTCCGCTAAAGATGGTATCGTGGTACCATCCCCAGTACCTCCTGGGCACCAGTTTTCTAATTAGGAGGCCACATCCACATGTACACACAGATCCTCGCTACGCATATGCTCATCATATAAGCTCCTTGTCTCATTGGTTTTGCGGTTTTGACACACCGACCACGCGGTCCCGCGGACAAATTACGACCTCCAGCAGTGTGAAAGTGTGCTGCGAACTTTCATGTTTTCCTCCAGCCCCCCCTTGGTGGTGGTGGTGGTGGGTTTTAATCGTCAAGCCACATGTCATCGAGGTCGGGGGTCGCGGAAATGTAACCATCTCGTGACGGTGACAGCGATGAAATGGGTGGAAAGATGCCTCAGGATTGGAGGGATAATAATTACGGCCAAATGATGTGTGTACCTTCTTAGTGGTTGTAAGCGCACACATGGATAATACTGCGACAAATGTGACAATCGTCAACCTGAGACAATCAATAAATTATCATTTTATGACAGATCGGCAGAGGTATCATAAATTTCATTAGGTCTTCAATTACAATTATGGATAACACTGTTAATTATACATGAAATGTTTTCGTGGTAGTATGGACAATATATAAAAAAGGCTTTTGGGAAAAGGTTTCATAACTGTCAGAAACATCAGGACGGCTCTAAGATGAATCGGAAGCTTCTAAACTTCAAAGAATAAAAACATCACACCCTATGCGGGTGACTTTTCTACAGCATCAGATTCACATTTAATCAGTAAAAGATTCCACAAACTAACTTAAACTTCAAGGAAGCTTCATAAATAGCGTAATATACACAACTCAATCAGTCGAAGTTCTCAGGAAAAAACTCGCAAAGAATAAAAAGAATCCCTTAGATCATTGATAAGGTTGTTCTAACAGGATAACATTTGGACGGCGTTGAAATAACACTACCACTGATAACTTAACAGATTTAATTTAAATATTACCAATCATTCCCGGGCTAATCATCTCCAATTCATCAGGATCTTCTCCATAACTGGCTTAAAAAGAAATGTTTTCTTGTTTCAGCTCTTTTTGACTCTCTCTTAAGAGACTCTCCCAAGAATAAAAAATCTAAAAGTCAATGCTAAGATTAGTAAGGACTTGCATCGATAGACGACACATCCACCGCCGAAGAGATACCTCTCACATACGCCATGCATGTCACATGTCGTCCCAGACATCGTTGGACACTACAATATGGGTAGTAGGCTTAAACTTGTACATTCTGTAGTCTGAGAGTTTTTCGGACCTGATCAGGCTCATTTATGAAACTGTTGTAATTTATCAAGTCCAACGGTAGTTTCCCACCACTAATATGTACATCGAGTTTAGGAAGAATTTCGGGTGCAGAATTTAACATTATCAATTTTGATTCATTATAAGACTATAAGCCACTTAAAAGCCTATTTGTGGGCAGTAGGGACCACTTTGAAAATCCCTGATTTAGATGGACTCTGCGAAATCTGGATATCAGTTTTAAAACGATTATTACACAAATTTCTTCTGGATTAAAACATTTTCGCGCTACAAGAAGTGTTTTACTATTTCAAAATTTTATGATCACCTACAAAACTCAACTGTTTTGACTATAGATCAACCCTTACACCTAAATATATTAATTTTTAGGTACGTTTTGTAACTGATGCTTGATGCCATACGCGCACAAGTGGCTGGCAGCATCTGGCAACTGTTTTGTTCGACTCGGAAATGGTGAAGGTAAAGCGACAATTTATCAAACTCACTAAATCCCAACAGTCTACGGCCTTTTGGACCACTCTCAATCGCAAGTATGTGGATGACATTATTCCCAATAACAGTAATTGCATATCATTCAACGAAATCATATGAAACTATTGCTTTGGCTGTACAGAAATGGACGAAAAAAAAGCTTTCAAAACTTCAGCATGTGTTCGAGAACCCTCATTTGTGGTTTGTTAGGGCTCATCAAAAATCAACAATCCGGCATTTGCTCAATCCCCAATCATTGCTGCAATCAAAATCTGTCACACATACACACACACAGGCAGCCCCTTTGCGATAAAACACCCATCTCACAAATAAATGAAGCATAAGATATAAAAATAAAGCGCTATCAAGGGAAGCGAAAAAAACAACACACTCACGCACACAAACCAATTCCACTTCATTCCAGGTCACTAAAGTCAACCGCAACGTTGTCGAAAGCAAATCTGAAGCCTCTTCAACATTTTCCAACAGCCAACCCACAGAAAAAAAAAAGCACACAGGCTAGAATTGGCTCTACTTTATGTTTTATGCTCGTACAATGTGCGTGTGTGTGTGTGAGCCTTTATTCCATTCCTCTGCCCAAACGCATTCTTACTGGTCTAGGAAATATGGCAATTCGATGGAAAACCCGAATCACCTCTGACTCTCATCCCCCCATTTTCCAGAATGCCATTGGCAACGGTGCCGATGCCAACAAAATCTGCCCAAGCTTTTCCGAGCATCGGTATTTTCGTGCAAATTTTTGCTTTTGTGTGTGTGTGTGGTTTTGTTGTTTTTTGTGCCATTTTTTTGTTTTTTTTTTTTTGTTCGGTACCAATCTTCGTTTGCGGTGCAGCGAGAAAAGCCGGCATATCGAAAATATTTACAAACGCAATTGACCGTGTCACATCCACATGGACTACAAGGGGGCGAGCGCACCGGTGACGGCGAAAAGCCACATTTTGGGGGCCGTACATTGTATGGCTGGGTGGGCAAGCTGTACCGGTGCAGCGCAAGGGAATTATTTCATTAAAATACGCGGTACAGAACAACGGGCTTTGCAATTGACAATGCGTACCCGGGACCCTTTTTCACAGCGTACGCATTTTGATTGGCAGAGCAGAGTGCGCTTTTGTTAAATGCAGACCCGATCGGCCGATGTTTTCTCAGAAACAATCGAATAATTTTCGATCGGGGCAATTTTAGCGAAACGTGCCAAATGCATACTTGCCTGGGAGGAACTTTTGTTTTGCGTTTCGTTTTTGTAAACGTTTTTTTTTATAATGGTGCATAACATGAACCTTTATAGTATAACGCTTTACCGGTGAAAAATATACAACGTGGACTTACGGAACTCTAAGATTTCCAAAATATTTGAAGCTTTTTTTAATTGTTGTATTTCTTAATTTATCAATTTCATTATACAGCTTCAGACAACAATTATAAACGCAATAATTGGTCTTTAAACTCTTGGCTATCATGTCTTTGATAAAGCTTTGAAAAGCAGTAATCAATTTACTACTAACGTACATGCGCTTCCAACAATTATTGAGTAACGTCATATAGACGATTAGCTGTTGGATGTCATATTCATGACGTAACTGGCCATTCAAAACTATCGATAATGGATGTACATAATAATTGTTTGACTGACAAAACATTGCAGTCAAAGTTTCTACTGAGCAACTGTTGCAACTAACGCCCTGCAGTTTGAAGGGTATTGTCAGTTTCGGACATAGTTAATGTTGTAGAGACATATTCGAGTATTAAAAATACGAATTTTCTTCTATTTCTATAGTCCTACAACCTCAAGAAGTCCTGGCCCATGGCTCTCCTGGATTTAATGTTACCCGTTGCTGGATAGTCAGTACTGCTTGCTGGGACACGGTTCTGATCAAGCCGTGTGAAGAGCGTAGCCACAGCCGTCTCGAACACCGAATCTTCTGCTTCCCTCATATCTTATGCCTCGATATATGCCGATCTTAACCTACCACAACTTAAGTCTGGTTATCTGTGACAATCAATTGTCCAACTGCGAACAGTCTTGCGTACTTCCATGGGATTGCAAAGTCTGAAAAAAAACCTGCACCCCAACTTCATTAACCCAGACTAAGTCATGAATAAACTTAGACGAGCTGTTTCATAATATCTTTAAAATATTAATCAAATTGAAAACGTTTGGTATGAGTTTTGAGTACAACACCAGCGAAAATTCATTAGGTCGAACATTCTGTAGGGTTCTTTGACCTATAAATTAAACCAAAAAGTAATATGGACTGGACCAGTGATTATCTGGTCATCTGATAATATGAACTGGACCAGTGATCAGTGATCTCTAAAGACATTCCAACGAAAACGAATCATTTAATGAGCATTTAAAATAAACGCATACCAACGGACGCGTGTGAAACTACGAATTAGCGTGGTTTTGTAAGTCTTACAACAAAATATTGCTCAGAAATATCGATGTTTTCACTACATCTTCATTAACCGAATTGAAGCATAACTTCCAAAGCCGTATGTTTGATATATCTAAACTGTATCATCAACCTACTCTAACAGAAATTGTGACTTTGGTTGATAAGTGTTATCCTCCTTTCAATCTCAGACAACTTAACCTACAATAACGATTTCGTTCCACATCCCCGATAGCTGTCATATAGTAATGTCCTCTTTGTTACGATCAAAACTATCATACTCTAGCAATTCTATTTTTCCACTTCAATTTATATGTGCGTTTGTTATATATTTACTAAACCCCTTAATGATCCCACTAAATTTCCTCATTTACAAACCTTGAACTGATGCTTGTTGAAAACTTTTTCCGCCCGTAAAACACCAACACCAAATCAAGCAGCTCCACAGATGCACTTTTCCAAAAAAGTAAGAGGAAAAATTGCAATTAACTTCCACCAGAAGCAGCAGCAAGATTACACGTACCGAAGGGCTAAGCGAGGAACCCTTTTCACCTTGCTACCTTTGCGTGACCTTTATCTATTTATCAAATTGCTCAATCTTGCTTGCTTGCTTCCTTTTTTTTCTTGCTTCTTCTAGCAACAGAAAACTTTCACCAGAAAAACCGGAAGAGATTTTTGCTCAACACGCCACACACGCAGAGGGTAACACGCGATTGATAAGCACGCACACGAACGAAAAACAACACAACACTCTTACACACTTTTATAAACGAAAAACAAGGATCAAAGATTTTTCACACAATCACTCACACATATAAACCGAATTTTCTTTGAACGCTTGTTGCTGACCTTTGCCTTCTTTCATACACCGCTTGATTTTGATATTGTATGGAAAAATTAATTTTCAACGTAAAACACTCGAAACACAATAGGAAATGCCGAAAACTGCACTTGCTTCCATCAGTAGGGAAAATCAAAACAAAACAACAACACACACTTTAAGCACTTTCAGCACAAGATTTGCACACTTTTCTTGAGGGAGGGATTCTCAAAACATAAGATCTATTAAGTATAATTTTATTTCTTGATCGATTATCGCACTACACACAAACGAGACACACACCGATTGCTTTCAACAAACGTTGCAACTTTTCCATTCGACACACTGTTCACTTTCCTGTTAAAGGGGGTGCGAAAAATGGGCAAAGAAAAGAGAAGGGAAAATAATGTAGACAAATGTAATAAAAATAACTTCTTATGATACGATCAAAAACACCCCCTCCCGGAACGCTATAACGTAACGAGTTGATGAGCGATTGACACGAAACGTGATTCTGGTAGGAAGATCCGATTATCCGTGCCGTTTTTCTTTTCTGGCGGGAAAGCGGGTTGCTTTTCACCACGTCCGGCGTGGTGTACTAATTCCTTTATTGCATTAGTAAAAACCATAGCTCAAACGTGGTAGCAATTTGCTTTGGTAAATGAATTTTACAAACACTAGTTTTTTCCAACCGTTTGTTTTCGCAAAAGAAAAACATCCAACGAATAAAATGCATTCTCATGCACTCTGCATTTGAACCCACGAAGTGCCATTTTTAAGTGGAGCAGGCTGGATTGCAAACTACAAATTGCTGAACAAAGCAAACCCGTGGACTACTGCGATACTCTTACGATGAATCGATTTTCTGACAAACCAAGCCTACCACTGCCTACGCGATTGAAGGGTAGCAAGCAGCTAAACAACAACCGTCTACAAACGCGCACAGTTTTCCTTCTGGGGTTTTCCCCGAAGAAAAGAAATTGGGGCCAATAAGGGTTTGTGGTTTATTGGCAGGTTCTTCCAGTTCCAGCTTGATTGCTTCTTTGTGTGTGTGTGTGTGTAGCACACTACGTTGGTGCTGCTGCTTGCGTTAATGTTCGATAAATTCCGCTCGATAAAATCAGTTCATCATCACAGCCTTAATGTGCCTAAGATTTTCGCCTTTTTTCTCTTCCCAATTGCCCAATGGCCGGTGGCTGGTTGCATAAAGTTAGGCTCCCTTCTATCGGACGACATTTTCCCAACTTTCAATTGATTTAAGGTGCCTTGCTAGTTCAGCAACTTTCCCCAAAAAGCAAGTGTGCGTTGCCCTTCTTTTGCCGGTATCGATTATCGGTTTAGGGTTTTCCGGTTGCTCTGTTTTTGCTGCGACCTTTGCTACGGCGAGCGACATAGGAAAATGTTCCAAACGCAAGGAAGCGCACAGGCAATCATCATATCATCTCCACCTACGGAAACATATGTTTTTCTCAGACACTAGCATATACACACGCACACACAAGCAAACGTAGGTCGAACAATCACAGCAGGCTTCTCGGATCGATTTTGCCGTTTTTGCTTAGGTCGCACTACCGCCGGGCGTTTGAGGCCCAAAACAAAATGGAGCCTTTAAAATGAGCGTGTGTGTGCTTCTGTATTCTACGAATTACAGGCACAATCACACACCATGCAGGTTTCTAACAGTTTTCCAACATCAAAGAACGAACCGTTTGATGGGGTGAGCAATGATATTATAATTTTGCTGCTCTAGATTAGCCGCATGTGGCACACTGAACTCGGGAATACTTTTAATGCACTATTTTACTTCTTCTCTTTTTTTCACGCAAGCTTTAACACAACACTGAGCACAGGCACAAGAGACACATGAGTAATCCACCTGGAAAAATACGTTGCGCGGGTTCGATGAACGGTGTGCAGAAATAATTCGCAGTGTTGTACATATGTGTGTGGGGCCTACCAACCACGCTAGAACGATAAATCGTGCATGATGTTGGCCCCGTACCAGTAACGAGAGCGTGTTCCAACGTGCTCTATCCGGTTTTGTATTGTACGCGAGACCCGTACACCGGAGGATGATGATGATGTTGGTCCACCCAATTATACGTGTGTAGGAACAGCAGAACCGGCTCCAGCTGCTTCTCACGCACACACATGCACACACACAAAAAGAACGTGTACGCATCAAGAGCGTTATGGCTTCGGGGTTACAGGGCTACGGTCGAATTAAGTTTACCGATGCATTTGTACTTCCTGCTGCTGATTTATTGTTGCCACTAGCGATTGACGTTTGACGTTCGGAATTTGCGTGCACACGCACACCATGGCACACTGCGATCGGTGAAAGAGGCTGGAGATGCTTCATCGCATCATCTACCGGCTTTGTGTATATGTCAAATCCAATCCACCTTTTACTTTACGCACCTCACTACACACAGAACGTGCTGTGCCACCTTTATTCAGCTTTGTTTCGCACACACACACACACATCTTCAAAGCCTTTGGCCTGCTGCACAGAATCAATACGTGCAGAGCTATGCAGAAAACAACACGCGCTTCTGTACACCCGTACGCAAAGAAGAACCCATTTGCCAAACATACCGACGACGTACCAGCGGATTTCACCTTTTTCTTAGCGCGGATGCACCAATACGCAACACGCGCGCACACGTACACGACACAACACACCGGACACACACGGTCGCGCGACGTTTATTGTTTGGGGGGTACACGCACGCACGCACGCACGCACGACACACTCGCAACCGATAATCAAAGCCCCCTTGCGCTCTGGTCGGCGTTCATCGATAAACTGAACGCACGCAGTGAATGCGGGTGTGCATCGTGCCGATAGGGCAAAAATGTGGAGCCTGCGAGCGAATGAACACACACGCGCGCAAGAGAGCACGATTGGTGCGAGAGCGGATGAACCGGAGCGGAGCGAAAAGTTCATTCATTCATTGAAAGCGGTGTTTATTATTGAATGGGATGAATTTTGGGCCCGCGTACTCTCTCTCTCTCTTGCTCAGTTTTACGATGATTGCATTTTGTTGGACCGGTTTAAAAACGTGTTTTTTTAAATGAAAGCATGTTTTTTTGACGTTACTCGTTTGTGGAAAATATAAAGTATCATGAAAACCATGGAAAGGTTTTAGTTTTTGCGCTCAACATTGCTTAAAACTCCCTAAACTCCAAATAAACAGTCATTGCAAAGCTAAATGAATTGTTTATTTACAAGTTCAATCATCCCATAGTTAAACGAGAGAACGTGTGTTCCGTATTGGTAGAGGTGGGCAGTTCGTGAGCATTTCATTCATTTCACGTGGTTTTTCTCTCTCAAAACTAACGAACGCACATTTTATGGAGCAAAAGTTGCCTTTTACTGGGTGGCTCCATAAATGACGAAACGATTCACAAATAATTTAGTCTATCTGCTTATCAAAACAAGCCATACTATGTCTTTCTGGTTAAATTCTCTAGAGCTTCCATCTTGATAATTTATGAAAGCATTAAACAAGCAGGTATGCAGCACACAGCAGCTGTCACAAACGCAGCACATGTCACAAATGTTGCACTGTGTGTTTTCAGTGTGGTCAAAAATGGTTATATTACTTGGAAGATAATAAGGTTAAATTAAAACAAGGGAAATTGTAAACCAGCCGTTTGTTTTAAAAATGTAATTTAACAAAAAAATCAATCCATATCCACGGAAATGAAATACCAAAGGGATGTTTTTAACCATGTAGCTGTAAACCTGTAAACCCTGTAGCTATAAAATTAATTCCCATGGGGTGCAACGCAACTTCAGGATTGTTTAATTTGTCTTCATTTAGACGATTCGCATCAAATTTATAATATAACATTTAGACGATTTCCTGATGTTAAACAACATATTAAATAATTTACAATTTGCACACATTCAGTAGCTATCATGATGGTCTTTTACCAAGAAAAGCCATTTCCAATGCACTCATCGTACCAGCCGATTTAATGATTTCTTGCTAATAACCATACCCACATTCTATTCTAATCTCCCTTATCTACGCTGCCTTTCAACAAAGCCCCATTTTATGATGCAAAATTGTTTCAATCGATTTACAAACAGTTTGCAGCGAGTTTGTACAGCAAAAAATAATTACACAAACTATGTAGCCAACTGCAAACCAGTCCTTTTGATCTTATCAAGAAATAACCGGAATACGTATTAGCTTCGGTTTAAAGTTACACTAAACCATGTGACATCAACCAGGGGTCAATGCTGGCCCCAGCTTTGATCTACCAAGCCTCAGCCGGCTGCATTCGTGCCGGCTTTTGAAGTATCCAATAAAAACACCATTGGACCGAACGGAACTAATGAATCAACGTCCGTCTAGCATGCGTCCAGAGATGCGCTCGTTAAATCGTCGATACGGACCCTGTGTACGTGCGGCAGCGTACGATTCGACATTTGCATTGATAACAATATAACCATTCTAATAGTGCACACATCATTGAACATCGAAATCATATCAGAAAAGGTTCTTCTAGGTACTTTTGTTTGGTTGTTAATATATGCTAGACCAAAACGAAAAGTAGTGTAAGAAGATTGTATATTGCCCCGGCTATTCTACAGACTTCTGTGTATTATTTTCCAGCTGACTGTTTTTGGTTTTTACTAGCGACAGTGTCCATTTCATCCGAATGCAACAAAACCAAGCATACAGCTCAAAGCATCCAGCCCCAGTTCAACACATCAAAAGACGCCAGGTGCTTGAGCGATATCGAAAAACGGAATTTCGTTGCTAAAGGTAACGCCCGTAACTTGCATTGGGTAAGATCTTCAATTCTTCTCTTTCAAGCTGCCCGCTATCGAGTGCTATTAAATCGTAAAGGCATCGTACCGTGGCACCAACAATCAAACGACTACTGGTAGGAACGAACGAACCGTAGGAAGTCCTTTGCAACAGGAAGTCCACCGGGTCTAACTAATCGTACGTACCGGCATCAGCTTGGCAAAAAAAAAACCTTTTTCCAATAACGATAACGCGGTGACCAACGAAAGCAAACCCGAAGGACCCGAAGGAGTTCCGTTGCGCTGCTGCTTATTAAACGCTATGCAAATCGGATTCTCGCTGCATCGTACTGTGGCAAATAGCATTACATTATTGACGCAGGATTTTTTTTCAGTGGAAGAGTATTATTGGTTGTATCGATAAGTGCGGTAAACGAAATATATCCGTCCGTCTAGCATGCGTCCAGAGATGCGCTCGTTAAATCGTCGATACGGAGCCTGTGTACGTGCGGCAGCGTACGATTCGACATTTGCATTGATAACAATATAACCATTCTAATAGTGCACACATCATTGAACATCGAAATCATATCAGAAAAGGTTCTTCTAGGTACTTTTGTTTGGTTGTTAATATATGCTAGACCAAAACGAAAAGTAGTGTAAGAAGATTGTATATTGCCCCGGCTATTCTACAGACTTCTGTGTATTATTTTCCAGCTGACTGTTTTTGGTTTTTACTAGCGACAGTGTCCATTTCATCCGAATGCAACAAAACCAAGCATACAGCTCAAAGCATCCAGCCCCAGTTCAACACATCAAAAGACGCCAGGTGCTTGAGCGATATCGAAAAACGGAATTTCGTTGCTAAAGGTAACGCCCGTAACTTGCATTGGGTAAGATCTTCAATTCTTCTCTTTCAAGCTGCCCGCTATCGAGTGCTATTAAATCGTAAAGGCATCGTACCGTGGCACCAACAATCAAACGACTACTGGCAGGAACGAACGAACCGTAGGAAGTCCTTTGCAACAGGAAGTCCACCGGGTCTAACTAATCGTACGTACCGGCATCAGCTTGGCAAAAAAAAAACCTTTTTCCAATAACGATAACGCGGTGACCAACGAAAGCAAACCCGAAGGACCCGAAGGAGTTCCGTTGCGCTGCTGCTTATTAAACGCTATGCAAATCGGATTCTCGCTGCATCGTACTGTGGCAAATAGCATTACATTATTGACGCAGGATTTTTTTTCAGTGGAAGAGTATTATTGGTTGTATCGATAAGTGCGGTAAACGAAATATATCAATTGTGGTGATTTCTTATGTATTCTTGTTACACATAATATTAGTATTATTGCCAATTACTTTTAGAAAACATAAGTTTATCTTCAAACGCTACGATAAATCACAGCAACTGTATGCATTCTATTCCTTACATTAAAACGCCTACAACTATGCAATTTGCAATATCTGCGAGCTTTACTTCTACAATTATTAACTTGATATGTGTTATGTCAACTATATTTTGCAGACTCTTTTGTATGGTTTTAATTTATATTTAAACGGGTTTACCAGCTGATCAAAACCAATTTATGCTTTCCATTTCAATGTTAATATTATGCATTCAAACTCAATTTCTTGTGTGACATCCCATCAAATTTACCCACCCAAATATAACCGGATTGCGACAAGCTAAGAATAGACATCGTAGGTCTTTTAAATTAATTCGCAAAATCTCTCGCACCGTCCGAGATAAGCAGCTCGTTGCTTACAAACCGATAAACGCTCCTACTGGCCCATATTGTATCCCACCGGGACATCGTATCACATAACCCATTGACACACATTGCATACCTCTCGAAAGGAGGCCATTGAACTGGAAATGACCTTCCGGGCGGAGGATACAAAAAAAAAAACACCCCACAACCCAAAGACGGTCACCCAACAAAACCCATCGGGACACGGGTGAAATGTCCATTTAGCTCTTGTTGTACTGCTCATAAAATATTCCAATAAGTATTCATATTGGGACCCCCTTTCATTATGCTCTCCGGCTCCACCTAAATAGAGGCTAGCGTCGTTGTTTGTTTCGGGAACCGTTTCCTGACGCTCACACATCGGGCGGACGACGATGATCGTGTACCGTAACTATTGTAGCACGTCGTTCTTATCGCTTGTTCACGATCAACGGGTACCATTATGAAAATCTCGAACGACGTTCACGATGGCCCTGGTGGTATCCCGTTCGGTAAAAAGATGCTGCACGAGGAAAGACATTCCTTGCCGGGTAAGGCGTAAGGATATGACTATCGTCTTGGGGATAGGATTGGAGACTGCAGTGGAACCTAGACGAACTATTTAATGGGTTGCGATTATATCGATGGTCATCATTAAGCATGGTAAAGCTGATGTGGTACGTAGGGAAATGAATCTCTGTCCTAGTAGGGAACAGGATCAGTATGTGTGAGAAGGACTCTAGGCTTGGAATAATATTCTGATTGGGATTCTCTTCCAGCACAACGAGTCATAAAGGTAGGAAATTAATGACATTTTAAGAAACCGAAGTGTTGATATTGAGTTCTCTCTTTTGTCATATTTCCGTTCATCCTGAGCATCTGGAGACATCAATTACTCTTAAATAGTTTCGTAAAAATTACTAACAAGCAATAATTATCCCAAATTGCATTCTTTCAGGCGTTCATCTAAAATCTTGAAGTAATCACCTAAATTATGGTGCAAAATCGAAACAACTCGCCGTACAAGTACGCAAATGCGACATTTATAGTAAATTGTTTAAAATTTTCACTACAACACGATACCCAACATGTGAGTTTTATATTCATCATTTGTTTCCAGCTTCCAACACGTGTTTGTCTTTTGGGCAACAGTTGGTTGCCAAAGCTAATTTCTTTACAGCATACTTTCCACCACAGATACACACACACAATTCCATTTGTCACTTGGCAAACTTCACCTATTTCCTCCACGCTGTCTGAGGTACCCACCGAGGCGTAAGCGTAGTGAAACATTTTTAATTAATTTCCCTCTCCAAGGGACCCACCTTTCGCTACCGACTTCCTGTAAGTTTAACCTAGCGCGTCTTTTACATTCGTCGTGTCACGCTTAAAGTTTTACTTTCTACCAGCCCGTACTCTCCGGAAAATGCGTACTACCGGGAAAACGATATTCCAGCAAGGTGAGCAAATATTCCGTAAGCTGTTGCCTGTTCGGCAAAGCGCAGTACAGAAAAATGTGTCCAGAAATATTCAAACCAAAGGTGGGAGTGTCTTTCGTTCAACAGGTTCTCGGGCACCTGTCCCGTTGTTTCCGGTGTTGGTGGAGATAAAACTTTCGTACAACCTCGCAGCCGCACGTTCATGAATTTCCAAACACGCACCACACGTTGCACACATCTGCTGCGGGACTTTTGTGCTGCCTTTCCAGCGTTACTTGTCCTGCTGTTATCATGAAGGTCCATTGCAAACGATATAAAAGCAGAATGACCTACATATTTAAGCACAAATTTTATGTTGAAAACCTATAGATGTTTTATACAACACAGTAATTTCTGTTGAATTTTCATAGAGATAGGAAAAATATCGATTTTATGAAAATGAATTTACATTAATGGGAAGGATATTAGGGAACTATTATTGCAAAATGAGTTATTGGAAAGCATAGACTTCAATGGATTGTGATCAGTTATTGATTCAAGCTTTATTATATTTTCCCTGCAAATACGCATCAGGACTCAATCATAAACTAAGTCAGTTTCTTGGAAATCTTTTTGCAGCCCGTCATCTCATCTTTTCATAAGATCTTCAGTTTGCTGCTTTTGTACAAAGCACTCAGTTACCAGGAAGTTCAGATAACGACCCTCTTGGTTATATTTATAATTTCTTAGAAACTTCAGCTAACTATCTAACATCGATATTCAAGCCACGACTACTCACATTAGATTGTGTTGCTCGATTACTAAAAGTATACTGTTTTATGTATGCAGCACAACGGAAATCAAAGCAAAAACCAAGTTTTTAATTCAAATAACGATGGCTGAAAGGATCTCCTCAGAAAACGTTTTCTTCTATATTGAGTTGGTCATGCTGCGCCTGAAGGTATGCAATATTTAAACACAAGTAGTAACTGATAAGAAAAATACCTCAAATTCAATCGCCTTCTAAAATACAGGAAGTATAGGTTTATGATATTTGGTTTACTTGACTTCTTTCATCCGTAGCTGGAGGGTCAATTATGTTTAAAGGATGGAAACTAAAACTAATAATAAATTTATGTAATTGTTGTTATCTGTCCCTACAAAATACACCATTTTCGATCCCAAGTAAACAAGTTTCAGCTGCATCTGAACACTGTTCAACCGTAGGTAAACATTCGACGTCCAACTAAAAAGCTGCTACCTAACTGAACTTGGTCCAAACGAAACTTAACATCGCCGACACTTATTATTATCGCAGGACTCATATCGCAGTAATGAAACTATGAGAAGAACAAACAAGTGTGAGGAAACCATAATAGCAATGAGGTCTATGTTCTATCATACAACCGAGAAGATACGGCAGTTCAAACGAAACAAGAAACATCCCGTTGCGTTTGATATGTTTGTTACTTTTTCTAACACAATTACATATTTTTTTCTCACAATAAATGTGCTAAAACTATAAAGAAATTAAGCTAAAAACTTTACAATAATGGAAAACGCACATCTTCTTTTTTTTCTTGGCCTAACGACCTCTTAGGTCATGCCTGCCAGTTTTGGCTTACTAGACTTATTGTCTAGTTACCGCAAAGTTGGATAGTCAGAGACCGGCGCCGATGTGGCATCTACCACCGGACCACCAAAACGCACATCTAGATTACTTAAATTATATTGTTTAGCCACAAAATATCAAACCAAATTAATAAAAATCTAAATAAGGGCATCAAAAACCCCAATAAGAAAAAAATCCAATCAATAGTTAAAGATATGGAAAGCAATATTTTGAATGTTTAGTTATCATTTCTTCATTTGAAAAGTGCACACTGTCCTTCAGCATCTAAACCGATTGGTTATAGTGACAAATCTGCTTTTAAGATGAAACCACTATTTATTTACAAAATTCAATCTGTAAACCAGCAAATTTAATTGTGCAGATACTTTACTTCACTGAGTAATTGATTACTAGGTAGTCTTATACATAAAATAGCTTTAATTGCCAAGGATGCCTTAAATAACAGGAAGATAGCATAAAAACACAATCCTTTCCTGCTGTCCACTGCACATATAAATTAATTCGAAACAATCACTGGCATTCACATGTAGGCTCTTTTGGGTAAGAGACAATAAGAGAAGGTTTTGGATTCGAGTTTTTGTTTTAATTTTCCTGTGGCCTTCTCAATCACCGCTCTGCTCGAAAATAGATTTCAATTTCGGTCCCTCCCATCCGCACCGCGTTCCCACACCCTGATTTATATCTTCTTTATCTACAACCCCGCACGGTAAGGATGCGGAAGTCATAAACCTGCTGCCGGTGCTGCCGATGGAGTATTCCATCGTGCTTGACGTGGCACGCGTCCCGGTCAACGGGACCCATCCCGGCCGTACCGTGCGGAAGAGTAATTTAATTTAAAATATTGTTGCGGTTTTTCTCACACCATCTCACCTTCACGTATGAAACGGGGGAACGGAGAGAAGGGTAGGGGGTGCTACCACTGTCACCCCTTCCCTTACGTATCCAACATAAAAAAATTCAGGAGGAAAATTTATTCAGTAATCATCTCGCCGAAGCGGAAGCGAAAGAGGATGATGTTCTTTTGTGCCCGCTCGTTCGCACTCCCATTTTGTGGTCAGGTGGAAGTGTATGGACTAGTTTTACGGCCGGTGGTGGTGCAAAGCAAAGAGCTGCGGAAGGCAACCGGCTGGCTGGAGGATGAAATTAACATTCATTACCCGTTGCCGTGTTAATGAGTTTTTCGCCCAAAAATGTCATCGCGAGCAACGGCAACGGTTCGAGCAGAAGGTAAGCTCGAAGAGCAGTTTTGCGGAAAGGCAAGTAAAAGAAAAAACAACAAACGCAAACGACGCCGAGGCTGACCGAAATCGATGTGGAAAATAGTTTGCCCGTTTTTCCGTCGCGTGCGCGTGTACCGAATGACAAATTGTAGCGAGCGCGCGCGAGTTCGAGCGAATCGATAGAAAAGTGAGTGCAATCAACAAGCTGTCGGGTGTGTTGAGCGAACCATTTGTATGCAATTTTGTGTGTGTGTGTGTGTGTGTGTGTGTGTGTGTGTGTGTGTATTTTTTTTCTTCATTTCTTCATTCAAAACGATCCCGCTGGAAAGCGACTGCACTTATTATGCGATGAGTGTTACTCATTTTCGCCAGCCAGTATTTACTTACCGACCGACGGGCTGGATGTGTGGTGTGCGTGCGGCGATCCGAATCCGATGTGCTGAGTGCATCATAATTTGGCCAACCCGAACAGTTTGTTGCACTCTCTGCACGCGCATCTGTTTGCATGGCAAGTCTATGTGTATGTGCTCGTTGGTTTCCTCCCCGGGACCCCGCCAGTTTGCATGAGTGATTTTGTTTTCGTTTGTGGGTATAAAATTAGAAGAACATACAGAGTTTTTGGGATATTTAATTAATTATCACTTCAATCGATACTCGGTGCAAGCGGCCAGCGGACGATCATTAACATAATTGGGAAAATATTGAACTTTTTCTCCTGCAATCGATGCGTTGAATATTAAACACAAAAATGGCTATATTTGATAAGAAGTGAATGAAATTGGGGTCTTATAATATGATTATTGAACGAACAATTGTATCTTTAACTTGAAAAACGCCCTAAATTATGCAATCTTTGCATAAAATTTACCTTTATTTGAGATTGAAATTGAATTTCAAATACGTTATCATTTTTTCAGAATAATATAGGACCAAAATAATTGGTTTTATTACAACGTAATGGATGGCAATGTCTTTTTTACGTTTGCGGCTGAAATACCGACAGGACGAATTAATTAAGTTCATCAAGCGTCAACAACATTCGATTTTTTTGTAGCAACAATCAAAAGTATTCTCAAGCATATTTTCAAGGATCAAACTGCGATTTCAAGATGTCCTATTCACCTGGCCCTGATGGTATCCCGGCGTCGGTGCTAATTAAGTGCAGAGCGACGGTGGCAAGTCTCCTGTGTCACATATTTAACCTGTCTCTTCCATCTTGTACTTTTCCTTCTTGTTGGAAATTGGCCTGGCTTTTTCCAGTGTTTAAGAAGGGTAGCCGTGATAATGTCTCTGACTATCGTGGTATTGCCCTTCTGTGCGCTGGTAGCAAAGTCTTTGAGTCTACAGTTCGCCTGTCCTTATTGTTCAGTGTTCATTCCTATATTAGTCCCCAGCAGTACGGTTTCATGCCCAACCGTTCGACCACCACTAATCTTATGCAGTTTGTATCCTTTTGTTCCAACTCTGTTGAGATTGGTGGCCAGGTCGATGTTGTGTATACCGACTTCAAAGCTGCT
This sequence comes from Anopheles maculatus, assembly GCA_002091835.1. Classification (NCBI taxonomy): domain Eukaryota; kingdom Metazoa; phylum Arthropoda; class Insecta; order Diptera; family Culicidae; genus Anopheles; species Anopheles maculatus. The sequence goes on from KZ062230.1 coordinate 71,218, forward strand.
TTTGATCGTGTCCCGCATTCTCTCCTCCTTGCTAAGTTTAGTAAGCCTTGTTTCTTGGCTTGGATCCTTTTTGTGCGATCGTAGCTATTGCGTCAAGATAGATTCTTGCCTCTCCGATGTCTTTCCTTGTTTTTCAGGCGTTCCTCAGGGTCCTCTCCTTTTCCTTCTGTTCAACAATGATGTTAGCTGTATTCTTCCTCCTTCTTCTCATCTTCTGTATGCTGATGATCTTAAAATATTTTACCATGTCCTTTCCACTTCTGATTGTTTATTTCTTCAATCTCTTCTTACTAACCTTTCCTCTTGGTGTTCTGCCAACTTCTTATCCCTTTGTCCCGATAAGTGTTCTGTTTTGTCTATTTCCCACTCCCACTCTCCTGTGTTATTTGACTATTCCCTTAACTTTTTGCTTCTGACTCGTGTGCCTTCTGCCCGTGATCTTGGCGTTTACTGGGCTCTAAGCTTTCTTTCAATTCCCATATTAATGGAATATGTGGAAAACCTATAAAAACCTTAGGTCTTATACGCAGGGTCACGGCTGATTTCACTGATCCTTTATGTTTGAAAACTCTTTATTGTTGTCATGTACGTCCCATCTTGGAGCATTCTAGTGCTTCCTAGAGTCCGAGTTGCTCATCTTGGATTGATCGGATTGAAAAGGTACAGCGATGCTTTACTAGATTTGCTTTTGAACGCCTTAGAGGTCTTCATGGTGCTCCCCTTCCACCTTACAGTGTTCGCTGCCAAATGTTCGGTCTGGAATCTCTATTTGTTGTGGGTCATTTGCTGGGTAGGATTGATGCTCCTAATCTTCTATCCCTCATCCACTTTTATGTTCCAACTCGTTCTCTCCGCTCTCGTGATCCTTTGTTTCTGCCAACACGTCGTAGAGGGTTTAGCTACCATGATCCGATTCTTGTCTATGTTCGCCAATTTAATCTTTTCTATCCTCACTTTGACTTCAACATCTCCCTATCCTCCAGCTCCTCGTAATGTTTCATTGTAATGTCCTATCTTCTTCTTCTTCTCTGGCACTACAACCTCTATAGGTCTTGGCCTGCTATTTCTAGCTTTCTATGACTTATGTTGTACCCGTAGCTGAATAGTCAGTTCTGCGTACGGGGAGGCGGTCCGCCGGGATTCGAACCCCGGTCCTGCCGTGTGAAGACCGGCGCCGCTGACGGATACACCACCGGACCGCCCCAAATGTCCTATGCCCCCTTCAATTCTGTGTTCGGCAATTTTATTATTATTATTATTTTTTGTTTTTGTATGTTTTAGGGCCTTTATAAGTAGTTCATAGCTTACAAGTCAATTTTCTTTTTCTTTTGTTAGTTTGTAAGTTTAGATTTTTAAGTTGCGGATTGGCTAAGCCTCTTTTGGGTGTAAATAAATAAATAAATAAATAAATTACATATTCCAAGATCGGTCGCACAAGAGTAAAGCTGAGAATCCTTAAGACATTTTGGGTCAGTCTGGATAGAGTGTTTTCTACCATGCCGTATCCAGTAATAACATTTAGAAATAGTTTTCGCTTTTGACACGTGCAGATGGAGGCGCCCAGTACTTGATTCACGTAAGTAATAATATCCGGTATTACAAGCTTTAAATACGGTTTTAGCGAACAAAACCGATAGAAACAGTCATTAATGATCATTTATTTAATGATAACAATATTTTAGATACTTCAAATAACTAATTATTAGCAATAGCTTGACACATTGAATTTCAAAAATACTAATGTTGATCGGAAAACTTGTTTCAAAACAATGTAAAAAAATTTCCCATCACTTGTTGCCTGAAAATCTTTATAAATAGATGGACTACCTAATAACATCATGTATTGTATACAAATTGAACAGCGCTTCTTAAAGCACCGTACACAATATCTTCTACAACGAAAACCCAAACCGAACCACAAACAATTGCTTCCTGACCAAAGATTCAATAATTATCGTCTCACCTTCCGCTCACATGTTGATTGGTTTTAAGTTGCGGGAGGGGGGAGGCTCCGTTAGATTACGGCACGCGCTTAAATTCAATTTCCACTCCGCCCAAATTAATCTTCATCCATTATGCTGAATAATTAAAATCATCACAAACCACTCCCGACATTCGGCCGTTCATTGCCACCTAACCATCCCGCACACACACACACACACCGATTCCGATTCTTCCAACAAGGTTCCCTGTTTTCTAATTTCCTTTACGCTAATTTTGGGAAATTTCCTGTGTTTGCGGTAAAGCCAACGCCAATGGCGCCCACCATTTGGCTTAAATCGCAAACTTTTGCATTTGCCCGAACCGCTTCCATCGGCTTTTCCATGGTCATCAATTAATTAAAACACCAAGTAATGGACAAAGTTTGCCAGGCCAGCAGGCCTTCTTCATGTACCTGCCGAAGCGTGGTGTGGCGTGGATTAGAACGCGTAACTCGCGCCCAATTGTTACGGGCAATTGGGCGCTGGTTGGGCTTCGGCTGAGAAGAACTTGGATGGTGGATTTTTTTACCGGAAAGTTTTTGCCTCAATCACACAGGCACAGTTTGTGTCCAAAATTCTTCCTTTTATTTATTTATGACTCCATGCGCCCCGAACAAATCAACCGTGACGAAGTTTTGTTTTTTTTTTATTTAAATTGTGCTCCACTTGACTTAATCTGTTGATTACAGTTCCGCAGAATTGTAAGCTTTCTCGTCGGCACTGCTTGCCCCATGATTGCCCGAACAAATCAACCGTGACGAAGTTTTGTTTTTTTTTTATTTAAATTGTGCTCCACTTGACTTAATCTGTTGATTACAGTTCCGCAGAATTGTAAGCTTTCTCGTCGGCACTGCTTGCCCCATGATTGTTATACCTAATTAGGAAATCGCTTCATCAAACGCGCCTGAACGTGTCGTGGAAGTTTCGAGTGAAGCACTGGACGTCTCCATTTATAGAATTCATTACGTTTAATTTGCATGGAAATATAATCATAAGCTCAACCACTTCATCGATGGGAAAATCGGGAACATGTCAGTACGCACCCTCGTTGAGTGTTTATCAAACGGTTTCAGATTTATTTTTCAATGTATCGTGCCTGATCATGCTTTTTTGAAAGTTGCAAACATTTCCAACGAATTCAATCGCGTTATATTTCACATTTTCCACTGTGCAGAACGTAAAAATTCATCGAAAAAATGTTATTGCAGTCTGTTCTGAAATGTAATAAAAGTTCCAAGAAACAGTAACACTGAAACTACTACCGAAAGCAGACGTTGAGTACACCCGCATAATATAGTACAAAGATTTTTTTGTTTCGTTTATAAAAATGCTGTCGTATTTTACCGAAATGTACTAAATAAATTTTCTAAAATTAAATTAAACAAT